>VACF01002156.1:0-147058 GCA_006891605.1 Pleurozium schreberi | reverse complement strand
TCTTTAAAAAATTGTCAACTATCAAGTAAAAGTAGGTTCAAGATTGACAAAAATTTTAATTGTTAATAGCTTTAAGAGGGCATTGAAACTCAATAATCCTAATGGTGAGATTGTTCTAGCAAGAAAATTTAACTTGTCAAACAATTTTTTGAATTTTTTTGTGAAAATTGCATTTATAAATGAATCCTACAAGTTATTTTTTCTAGAAGATGCTCAAATTGCCCAAAAACAAGATTGTTCATAACTTTGACGTTACTAATCCAAATTGGAATGAATAAAAGCTTGACATGTAGAACAAAATAATATTTATAAGGGAAAAAAAATTTAATTTAATTTCAAGTTTTTGTGGATTGTTTTCTGCCGGGTGACATGGAAATTATGCTTAAGATGGCATAACTTCTGCTCCCAGGCACCAATTGAGATAAAAATTATATTCCCATGAAGATAATATGTTTTCCTATCTAATGAAAAAGTTTCAAAAAGTTTCATCAAAAATTGAGATCATAGATATATACTTGCCCAAACTCCTCAAAGTCCTCCGAAGGGACTCTTGGTCCTTTAGGCGTTAATGAGAGATTTTTAACCTTTGAGGCCTATAAGTGTGGAGTGTCAAATTGTGCAATTATCCAAACTTGTGAGGGAATTAGCATATTCCTTATTGGAAGCGAGTTGAACGTGTCTATGGTTGTGTTGATTGAAGTAGAATATCTTTTAGCAATCCTATTTGAAATTGTCTCCCTGAGCAAAGTTCACTTCACTCTAAAGCTTTAGGTTTTTTAATTGGGTATTCAAAGTGCTTTTATAACTTACATTGGATAGAGAAAAGGATCAAAAGAGAGAATAGGCAATGAACATAGAACCCATGCCAGAATTGGAATTCAATGAAGATGGAGTAGTGTGGAACCAAATTTCCCAAACCCAAAAGTGACTACCACGACCAACTGAAGTTGCAATTGCTCCAAAGAATATGGTGGCAATTGAAACAACAAAATCTACGGTTTCAAATAATGGATGCTCTTATAACTTCTAAAGTTCTATGACAATGTTTCACCACTTCAAAAGTTCCATTTCCAATGCAAAGAGGCTAGGATGAATTTTTATTTTATTTTTCAAATGTAGTCATAGGGTTATACTTATCCCCAGAGCAAGGCTAAAATCTTCATTTATATTTAGTTTTTAATAAATTCAACCATAGAATCTTTTGATTAATTTATTCAAGTATGTCATCCCAAAATTTTAAAGACAGAATACCTCCACCCATTGCAAGTTCAATGTGCTTAAACTCCAAAATCTAGTATTTTTGAGCCCTTCTAAGAGGTGATTTTGTCTTCCAACATTTTTAAGAAACAAAAATGTATATAGTCCTACTTGTGCATTTTAATCAACATGTTGAAGAATGGATTGAAAACACAAAAAAAAAAATGTAACCAGAAAAAATAAATGTTACTAAATAAAACTCCAATGTTCAACTTGCTCATGTCAAGGGCCCCCCCATGTACAGTACATGAAGGTGATTGCAAGAAACACTTCAAGTTTTTATCTCAAGAATGCAATATTTGGTCATAGGACTGGCAATACTAAGTTGTACTACCAGGACTATGTGTCAATAGAACGCCTATCAATGTACACTGTCGATTCTAGGCGCCTGTAAATCTACGTTGTCAATTTAGTACTATACAATACTATGCAGTACTACAGAGTGCTATGGAGTACTATAGAAGCCACTGGGAGCAGAAAATAGCAAAAAAAGGGGTCTGTGGACCTTTTCATTTTTTATAATTCAAAAATAATTCAAATAAATAATTTAAAATAACACATTTTGATAGAGAAGATTGCGCTTGCATTGCACTAAAAAAATCATGTAGGAAATTTTTCCCTCTTCATAGCCTTTGCGCAAAAGAAGGTCACTTTGACCCCATGTGTGCAACCGACATATTGCTATTTTCATAAAAACTCATCGATCTTGAGTCCTTTCAATGTTAGTAGACCTCCAACATGTCCAATTTCTGGCTTCTAATTTGCATTTTTGGGTCAAAAATAGGACTAAAACCCCCCAAAATGGTCAAGGTAGACACCCAATTGGGGGCACATTAAAAATAGTAAACTAATTTGAAAAAATTTGAAAAAATTACCCAATGTTGGAAACTACCACATGTACCTTTGATTCAGGTTTGTTCTAAACGGACAAAAAATGCAAAGGTTATGAGCAAAAAACCACCTGTCCGAGGGCAAGGGGACAAAAAATAGGACAAGTGTTTCTTGCAATCAGCCGTGAATACAAAAGTAACTCCCCCTCGAAGGAATTTTTTTAAAAGAAAAAGAATGTGGTTTTCCTAACCTGCAGAAACAATCAAACTAAGAAAAAAATATGACGAATTTCATTAAAATGGCGGCATTCCGTTAATTTGGCACTTTTTATAATTCATACCGCACAATCTGAAATCTAAACCTCTCATAGATTTTAAAATCTATACCTGTCCTAGATGTTTTAGACCGCACGGTTGAAAATGGCACATGGAATACCGTCAATTTAATGAATTTTGCCATAAATAAATATAATGTGGTTCTTGTGAATCCATTCAACCTCGATTAAAATAGCAAAGTCTTCTATACACCTACTAAAATAATCCAAAGGACTTAAGAAAAATGTGGTAGTACCAACCCGCCTAGGTATGCAAAGGAAATATAAACATAATATAAAGAATATGGTTGACCCAAGGGTTGCTGTGAGTCCTTCCAAAAACCAAATGTCCAATTCACCAATAAATATACCAAATCCTTCCTAGTATACTTCACCTCTAAAAGACCAAGGCTTCTTTTTCAACAAAAACAATTTCAACTATCATTTCTACAACAAAGTGTAAAACTTTTAAACTTTTGTTTTTTTGGCATATCTAACCATTAGATCTTGCATTTTATAAAATTGAGATTGAAATTTAAAGAATTTTACCATGTAAGTAGAAAGATATATGCATTTGAAGTGAAGATATGTTTTTTCATGAACCTTGCTAATTATCCAATTAGATTTTAAGACTTTGAATCTTTCCAACTTCAATATTTTGCAAAATAGACTTTGAATTAATTTGAGAATATAGTAAAAAAATTCACAAGAAAAAAAATTGATTCTCATTCTTAAAAAAATTATTAAATAGAAGGATGTATGAGATAGAAGTAAAAAACTAAATCAATAATAGCTCTAAGATGGAATTGAAACACACTAATTTCAATATTGATATTGTTCAAGCAAGAAAACTAACTCACTTAGATATTTTTTGCTTTCAAAATTACAAAAATTGAGTTTAAAATATAAAAAATGGATCTTGTGAGTTATTTTTTGACTTAAGAGGATTTTTTGATTGCCCCTGAACAAGATTGTGTGTAAGTTTATCATCAAAAGTCCAAATAGAATGAATCAAATTTTTTTTGTGAATTTTTTTGTGATGCTCGAGGACTCGTCTAAGGACCTCAATTTTGAGCTTTAGGTGGCATAATTTTTGCTCCCAATCACTTTTCCACAAGCTAATGAATTTTTGTATTTTAAAAAGAATTCAAAAAATCATGCAAAAAATCAAGATCATTGGAATCTAACCAAAACTTCAAGTATCCTTCCAGGAGACTCTTGGTCCTTTAGGATTTAAGAGTTTGAAATGTATTCTATAATTATTAGTTAAATACCATTAGTAGAATCCAAATCAAATCATTGAAATGATCACAAAACACATCTACATCAAAGCATTGATCACATATAGACATTGATAAAGACATTGATAGTTTGTTGTAGTGACATAGTGACACAAATAGGGTGGCTTTTATTTCTTTTTCATTTTGGAGAAGTAGCTAGTTGTTTCTTCAATACACATGTGACACTTTGGTGATACTTGGTGACATCCATATCAAAAGTAGTTGATATCTAGGTAAAGTTTTGGCTACTTATCTCAAAATTAATTCAATAATAATGTCGCTATTATCTATTTTGACCTTTCAAAACAAAAATTTCCTTTACAAATCCTAGCCAACACTTTTTGGTTGTAAGGTAGGACCGTAGGAGGTCCATAAGCCGACCATCTAAGCATTGAAATTGAATTTTAGGGAGGTAAAACATCTTGAAATATTTTTCAGTAAATTTTTGTTGAAAGACAAGAAGAAATGACATGTGGCTCAAGTTGTTTCATATTTTTTGGAGCTTCATGGGATTAGTTACGAAATTATGAAGTTGAAATGCCATGGGGCTCTAAAGGCAACCACCTCCTAGAATCCAGATACATAGTTTGTACATTTTTGTACTTTGAAGAAAGAAAAATGTACCTCTGTTTTATGTTCGGTTCGAAACGCCCAATCGGAGTTCAAGACTCCTACCTTATCCAATTGGTGAAAAAATGTGCATAAATAAAAAGACTAGTGCATTTGATGAATTGTAGCCCAAAAGGGATATAATCATGTAAAGTAGGAGGTCCTAAAATGGAGCAGATTCTAAAACCAATTAGACTTTGGAGGTACAGTTTGCACTCTCCAATGTACAAGCAGTCTACATTTGAGGAGGTGGTCAGTTTTAGAGCCCATTGAAATGCACTTTTTGGCAACTTCAAAAATTCATAACCAATTCCACTTGTCTTCCCAAAAAATATGAAACAACTTGGGTTAGATGCCCATTCCACTTTGTCTTTCAAAAATTTACTGAAAATTATTTCAAGCAGTTTCACCTTGCCAAAATTCTCCTTCAGCCGTTAGATGGGCGCTTAAATGCTTAATGGACCTCCTGGCTACTTTATACCAAGTTACAAACATATTGCAATCCTTGGCGGACCAGATTTATTCAAGTCGTGAGCCTCCGAGTAACTTAACCCTTGAACGCTGCAACGGACGTTTTGTGTCCTTTGGATTACAAAAACTGATCTGCTCAATGGATACTCGCCAATTCTCATCCGTTCTTTTCGTGAAAGTGACCACACATATGTCACATATGTCAATCATCATGGGAAGTCAAATTTAGTGTCTCTAATTGCTTCCATAGTTTCAGGTAGCCCTAATTTTATGAAGATAGTAAAGATTTTTTCATGAAAATATTTTGTGCCACGTTGCCCTTCTTGCAATTTTTGAATGGGTACCATCGTGGATTGGTTTGTACAATTTTTCCAAAGCTAATCATGTGCGTGAACAATGTTTTTCTCCTCGATTAAGCACTACATATTGCACCCCGCCTTTCCCCACAGCAATAGGTCAATCCTTTAACCCCTAAAAGCCCAAGGGGCTTGGACAAAACACAAATGTGTTATAAAATATAAATTCTATAACTTTTTTGAAGTTTGCATCAAAGAAGTTTATGTGAAGCACAAAAAGTAGAAGATATCCGTACGGACAAAATTATAAAATTATTTTCAGATTCTCTTCAAATGAATTTTGAAGATATAACTTCAAAAATTCAATCTACAATTTTGGAAATCAATTAGTTAGATCCTGTGCACATGCATGATATATTGTTACGTTGAGGAGTTCATTCAAATGATGAATTGTTGTTACTTGTTCAGTAGTTCATGAAGCATTAATTTGTGTGTCCTTAGCTGGGAATTGAARAGGTCGGAGTGCATACACTGTGTTAGGAAATAGGAACTGGTTTGCATACTTTGTTCAAATTCAAGAAGAAGAGCAAGGGTTTAGGGTTCGCTTTGCATGAATTTTTGGTGGAATTGGTGCTTGAGATCTTTACAATAATTTAGGAAATGATGAATTGAGTTTGTTCTTGTGCAGAACTTCTGCACATGATTGTGAGGAATTCACTCGCAGTCAACGATCAATTGAATGTTGTAAGCTGCTCGCTTATCCCCTAAAGGACAACATGCGTTTTTTTGGCAACATAGAAATTTTAGCCCCTAAAGGACAACATGCGTTTTTTTGGCAACATAGAAATTTTGGGCAGGTATGTGTGACTGGAGATTTTCATATTTTGGGCTGAAATTTTAATAGAATGTGGGGACGAGGAATATCTTTCATAGGCACAAATTTCATGAATATCTATTGCTGAACACTGGCATGCAGGTGAGGCACAGAATGCGTTTTTGCTGCAAGACATTCCATTTTCACATGGTTTGACTTCTGCAGCTCTAATTTCAATTTCTGTTACCATTGAATGCATTGAATGCATTGAACTTGTTTTTAGCATTGAATGCAGCATCGGCTTTGCTCAAACAAAAGTTTATAACCGCAACGCTCCACATTGAATCTGTTTTCCTTGTTTGAGCACAACAAGTATCTAAGGCTTACACAGCCTACTGAATTCTAGATTCAAGCACCCTCCRATCCAGAATTTATTAAAACTTACACATGTTCATGAAGGAAGTTGCTAACTATTCACGTATCCAAAACCAATCATATAATCTATGCACAAGAGAATTATACGAATCTACACTGCTCCACTGCTTTTGGCAAATGCCCCATCCAAGCGTGCGTCACGAATCACTTGAGGTTTGAAATCATGCTTCACATAATCCCTGAAGAAATCCGCATACATCTCATACCGCGCKGTCAACCTGAACCCCCACTTGTCTTTCACCTGCTGACATAAATTCAGGTCCAGCTTTGCAACCAGCAAACCATCACGACACCGAGACAAGCTGGGGCTGCAGGATGCATCAGGAGCTGCAATGAAGCTGGAGCCGTAAAAGTGGCCGAAGTCCTTGTGAGCTGGCTTCCCATCGCCAGACGTGAATTCTCTTGGAAACACCTCCGTTCCCACACGGTTGATGGCTCCCACAAAATATGTGTTGGTGATGGCTGCATTTCGTGCCTGTGCCGCAACCATAGAACCGAATCAAAGGTAAGAAAATCTACAAGCGACATAGCTTTAAGTGCTCAGCATAGCTACTACTACGATTATGGTCAAATTCCTGTACACAGTTTTTAGCAAATCGAGAGGATTCTAATGCACCAAGGAAAACATTACTCGGATGACACGTGCACAAGCTATAAGAAATCACATAATCTAAAACTGACACAAGTTCTAATGTGAAGGTGGTATACATTCTCAGGAATCAGTATCTAGTCATTCTGTAACATTTTGGGGTGCTTCGTTTTGAGGGTAGGTGACACATCTAAGGTTCCACTACCTTCAGACTCTCAGTTTTTGGCAGAAAATCAATCTAATAATCAGAGCAAATGAAATGAACTAGGATTGGCTCACGGTTTGATTTTGAATTTTTGATTTAGTTACAAGGTCCATTCCAAGACAAGCAGATCGCACAACAATAGCTAGTACTGCAAAAATGAAAATCACGCCCATCTATATGAGCAAATGCTCAAGACTACGTGTGTATCTGCTGCGGGATGTGAGAACGTTGTTGAAACACAAATTATGCTGATTTCATCACAGTATTACAATTACCTCAATTGGCCACATAGGTTCACTGAGGTCTCCCACAGTTGCCGAGGGGTTGAAGACAATCTCGGCTCCGTTCATGCCAAAAGCTTGCCAGTTCATAGGGTGATGTCTCCCATAGCAGATGTTCACTGCTATCTTGCCGAATTCAGTTTCAAACACGGGGTGTCCAGTGTTGCCTTCCATGTAGTAGGTGCTCTCGTTGAAGTCCCCTACGCGTGGAATATGGTTCTGTCATCCAAGGCACACAATCACATTATTTAGCGGACTAAGAGTACTGTCAAAAGACCCGTCCTGCAGACTCGGCGATCTATTGAGGTATGGAAGGGGACGAAAGTTCTATCAGAAATATGTAGGACCCTAAGTAGTTTATATATATAAGTGTCAAATGTCTATGTTCCAAACCCAACCTACCCCCTTTTCATACATTTTTTACTAAACCCTAAACGGGATGGCGTGCACATCCAAGCAGCTGTTCCGGTCTGTTCACAACCCTACTCATTATAAGGTACTCATTATTAAGATTTATGGTTGTCTTTAAAGAGCACCCTGAAATCGAGACCTGGGGGTCTTCATCTACAAAGGTCTTCAGGCATATCCAGCCTGGAGGAAGAAACCGTATATTATAAAAGGTTTCCACCTCCAGATCCTCTAAAATACAAATTGTAGTAGTATAGAGGACCCACTAGTAGGAAAGGCAACGAATTCCTATCCAAAGTGTATTTATCTAAAGAACCGTAGTGTGATTTCAAAAAACAATGGCCAACGAGACCAACCTGAAGGAGACCCCTTTTTCGAAAAAACAATTATGAGACCCTAAGCAAGATGATGTGTACACTCTAGCGGATCTTCGTCTACAGGGGACTTCAAAGTATCAGACCCAGAGAAAGAAGCCCTCAAGAATGCGCAGTTTCCTCCTCCAGATTCTCTCTTGAAAAAAGAGTAGTATAGGGGACAAGTTAGCATGGAAGGCAATAAATTCCTATCTAAAGTCAATTCATAGCCAGGAACAACAAAAATTTGCTCCGTTCACGTGAAAGAGGCTCACACTGACTATCTACATCAATACCTTTCGGTGCTTTCCGATGACATTTCCATGGTTACCAATGACGACAGCCGTGTTCCACAAGGTGCTTCCATGGGCTTCGTCTCGCTCCAAAATGGGGCTCACGATCACCATGTTGTGCTTCTGCGCCAGTGCTTGCAGGAATGTAGTTGACTCTCCGGTTTCTGCACTCTCCGCAAACTCGCACCAGCTCTTCTCACGTGTGCAAAACGCGAACGGCATTGTCCAGGCTTCCTGTCAATTAATTCCTTGTTTATTTAAACCGTACTCCACATCCTAGAGCAGTCGGGACTACTCACCCTTCTCCACCGTAGACGCAAATTGAACAACTAAACTTCAAATGAACACACTTATCACATGGATTMCTACATGATTGATAAAGTGGCTAGTAAGGACARCCATGAACTCAAGATTGTGTCCAAATGGAATTCAAGGGAGTTGACGCAACTCCTTAAAAAATATGTTTAGTAGTCTAGAAGTTTACCTTCTTGTGCAACTTATCCAAACTATCATAGATTGTAGAATTGGAAGCTTTAACCCTCTCGGCAAGAGACAATAGCTATGTGCGGTAMAGGTGAAGCACTTGTATTCAATAAARCCTTGCATGTTCATCACTAAATGAATCATASGTCACAAGATATACAAGATTCTTGAACCGTTTTTCTTCTGTGAGGTTTAAGACTCAATCCTCGATAGTCATAGGAAATTTCCAGTCACTGAACAACATTTTTTGAATTTGCTAAGGCGCTTGAAACCTGGGGTGTGGAGGCGATGGCATGTCTAGCCTACCTGTAGACAAAGGATGTTCACACCRGCTTTCCCAGCGACGTCAATGAGACGGCCGACTCTTTCCATGATGGCATGTTTCTGCTCCAAGAACGGCGATGTCGTTGGCAACACGATTGCATTCTGGATCAAGCCAATGGTCACATTTCGTGGCGCTCGCATCTGCTCTGGATCGGCGGTAAATTCGAATGTCTGACCACAACGAGGACTTTAGTKCAGTTCAAATTTAATCACTGGAAAAAACGTATTTCGGCAAACGCAAGTGGGAAGCTAGAGTTCCAATCTGGGAACCAACAAAACACAGCGAGGTGACCGAGATGCAAACATACTTGCAGGTCGAAATTCTCTTCACTGGATTCGTCGCCGAGGTGCTTGTCTACTGATCCTGGAGTCACAACGTGCCCTTGGTTGCACCCATACAAGACGCGGCTCACTTCCTGCAGAATTCTTGGACGGTAAAACATCCATCGATACTCTTCAAACGAAACCCTAGTTGGATGGAAATCAATTCAGAGAGAATTGAGCGAAACCCACAACCCAGATCCACCCGAGTGCACAAATCTACAGCCATGGCGTGAATTGCCGGTGGAAAAACGCTAACCTGGAAGAGAGGAGGTGGAAGCTCCGAAGCCAACAACCGGTACAGCGATTCATGTCCCTGCAGCGACCCCTTGCGTGCATTCTCTTCCTCCATCTCTAAGTGCGCCCCTCCTCCACCAATTACACCACCCAAGCTTCAGGGATTCAATTGCAACGCAAAGCAAAGGGGAACAAGTGAGCAGTCATGAGAAACAGCTGTTGCTTTTTGTGGGGACTAAAAAGTTTGTCCTCACTTTTAGGGCTCCCATTTTGCTTTACTACCATCGATCACGTTCTCTGCCACCGTGATAACTCATATCGAAATTCTTGAAAATATTTGCATTCTAGTTGATGCATCCTGATTGCTAGAACACGGGCGAACAAGCAATAGAGTTCTAATATTTTCTCAGTTGTCAGCGAATTTGCTCACTGTCAATTTGCTCACTACCAGCGCCTACTTTTCTTAAAGCCAGGTTTACAAATGCAACCATGCGCAAATATCATTGACCCACATATTCATGCACGTTTTCTGCACCCAGCTTCCTCTTCGGATTTGACATCAAATAGCTGCAACGTAGACATCTTTGCTTGCTGGCTTGCTTGCTTGCAAACCAAATGCATTCCAAATTCTTTAGGAAAATATGTAACACAAAACAAATGTTATAATTCCACCATTTTTTTTTTGAGATTTTTCAAAGCTACAAAATCATGAGTACTTCAATGTTAAATTATTTTGGATTTTTTGGTGCATTAAGCAACACTGCAATCACTTCATTAGATGTTTTTTCTGCCCCGCAGGAGATTGTTTCGGGGTTGTTCCCTGAAATTGTTCCCTGCACAAGGAACGAGCGACTGCTGGTCTGAAATTTTGAATTTCAAAAAAAAAAAAAAAAAAAATTCCAGAAATCTTAGAAAGTATAAAGAAACTAAAAACTGATTTAAATTTTTTTTAAATAATTAATTAAAATAATTAGTTAATTAGTATTATCTGACGTGGCAGTCTCTGTGCCACATCAAACTACCTGCGTGGTAGAGTTCCCAGAGTTCCCAATGTGTTCCCACAGCCCGAGAACTCGCAGTCTTCTAAATGGTCCACAAAACATCTAATGACATTATTTAGCTCATTTTCCTAATTTCAAATTAAATAACAATATGTAGTGTTAGAGAGAGTGTTGGGAGCATAGTAATTTTGGATAAGCATCTACTAAAAWTTTTAATTTATTGTATATATTAACAATTATCATTAGCTAATAGTAACTTTCTACAACAAAAATATCTTCTGAAGTAAGGGAGAGGCAGTCAATGGCGTCCATGTACCCAATGGCATCCCTTTCTGGATCATGCATTCATTCTAGAAGGTAAATGTAGCGGGACTGTAGACTGCTTATTATTTTAGATCAAAGAAATAAGCTATGTACTGCCTACCTACATTTATAGTTTGAAATGATTATGCTTTGTAGAATCTAACGGCATTGGGTACGGGGACGCCATTGGGTGACTCTCCCTTAAGAGAAATTTTCATTGCAATTTGAAGAGTTGGCAAGCCAAAATATTGTAGATTTGTTGTCTAGTAATTTCAAATCCATAATAATTGAAATTTTGACATATAGTAAAGTCTCCATTGCATAGTCTCAATGGTGCTTGGAGAGTTCACTCACATTCACTTAGAAAACGACATGAAGTAGAATGTCTAAGAAGATTTGGGCTAAGAATAGATTGACATATTCATAAGAGAGGTGATTACATTAATGAAGGCTCATTTGCCTTCATGACCTTTGTATGCAATCCATGCTAGGATGAGTCTGATACATTACTATAGAAAGGTTTATTAATTCAGAGAATGAGGTTTATTAGAAGTTCTATTGTACTTCACTAGAAATAAATTTATATAAATCTTTAGAAAATAGGAAAATTGTAAGTTTATTTAGAATATTTTTAGAATATTAAAATATGTTTTAATAAATATTAGATATTCAGAATATTTTCAGAATATTCAGAATGTTTTCAGAATTTTCAGAATGTTTTCAGAAAGTATTACTTCATGTCGTTTCACCCAGAATATAAGTAGAATTAGAAAATTAGAAAAAATACAAATACCAATTTAAATTATATAAGAAAAATATGATTTTTTTCATTAATAGTCTGCCGTACTTGTGAAGTGCCAAAATTTGGTTWTACTCTATTAATGATAAATCTATGGTGAAATTTGGACAAGTCAGGGTTAAGAAAGAGAATGTGAAAATCAAAAACATTGTTAACCCTAACGTTCAGGACAYACTTATGACCGCTTTTTCAACTTCAAAATTTTTCTGATTAATAAAATTGTTATTTTGTGTTCCCATTTTGCAACCATATATAAATAAACTTTTTGGTACTTACTTTTTAAAGATGTCACATGTCTCCTCTGAATCAAATTTTTTGAAGAATTTTCCTGTGAAAATTGAAAATACTGTGAATTTTTTTGAATAAAAAGTAAAAAAATATTATATCAATTGGAAAATAATTATGCTCTAAAATCTAAAACTTTGTCTATAGTTGTAAATTAATGCGTAGAACATTGTCATAGGCATTTTTAGGTTTAAAAACTTCATTGCTTTTAAATTGTTGTAGGTCTAAATTTCACTAAGGTATAGAAATCTCAACTGTACAATCTTGTAGTGTACATGTTGTGCATGAAGTGAATCAAATTTGGAGTCATTTGGCTACGTAGATTGCAAGATTATAATGTTTTAGTATTAAAAAAGGATACTAAAATTTTCCTCAAAATAGATATGGAGGTCAAATTTGATTTTGAAACCTACTCAAATGAAAAAACTTAAAATTATAAAGTGATTCAAAACTAGCATACAAATATATTTGCAAAAGAAATTTCATTAAATTGACTATTTATGTCTACAAAATGGATTTGAAATGTCAAAAATAGTTGCAAATAAAACATCTATGGCTAAACCTCCTCCTAAAATGATTCTCAACTACTCATACCTACTTGGATTGATATGAAATTTTAGACATACAAACTAGATTAGTATGCAAAACTTTCACAACAAAAATTATTGGAAACTAAAACTATATGAAGAAGTATAGGCCTCCAAAGTTCAGTCTAATCCAAAAATGTCAAGATTTTGAACTTCAAATTGCTCCCAAACATTCA
Source organism: Pleurozium schreberi (assembly GCA_006891605.1). NCBI lineage: Eukaryota > Viridiplantae > Streptophyta > Bryopsida > Hypnales > Hylocomiaceae > Pleurozium > Pleurozium schreberi. The sequence continues at coordinate 134,107 of VACF01002156.1, read as the reverse complement.
AAACAACTTTGATTGACATAAATTTTTTACCACAATAACTAAACGTCAAGAATAACATAATCCAACAAATATTATTGATAACAAACATTTGATGAAGGAGATACAAGGCCCCGAATTTGCGGCCATCAAATGCAATTTGGTGAACTCAAATTGAACTTGTGAACTGCGATTGGCTTCCAAAACATTTGTACATCTTGGATTGGCTTGAAAATTTTACCACTCAAACTAGAAAAAAAAGCGCAGATTTCTCAACAAGTTTTATTGAACTTGGACATCAGATGCACTTTGAAATAGACTTTTAGACTGTGAGGACACTTTTAGTCTTTGTCACACATTCTAGAAAGGGGCCAAGGATATACTTGGCGACTTAGTCTCCGTACATGGTGTATATTTGTTGCTTCCCAACAAGAGGTTTTGCATACTCAATCACAGGAAGACCGGGGAGGCCTTACCCCTCGGGGTATAATTTTTGACATGTAACTATACCCCCATTTGACTTTCTTAAAACAAAAAGTCAAAGGGGGGATATAGTTACATGTTGAAAACTGTACCCGGGGGTAACACCTCCCTGCTCTTCCTGTGAATTGCAATAGAACTACGATTGAACTTCCCGTATTCAATAAATCCTAGACCAATCTGACATATTGATTTATAGAGGTTTATTGACTAAGAGAGGGTCAAAATTAGTCACAACCTTTGTAATATGACTCAGTCCACGATGGGTCTCACAACATTGGTTTATAGAGGTTTATAGGCTTATAGAGGAGCAACTTAGAGAGGTTCTACACTTCTACTATACTACTATTGTAATTCCAAGGCTATGATCTTCAAATGAAGATGCCTTTGTGCACACCGCTGAATATGTACTGGTCAATGTCGTAATGTAGTGAAAGATGCAGGACGTTAAATCCTCCATTTGAAGTGGGTCCAGAAGGATTCACTTGAGGTAAAAGTAAAAAAAAGCCTCCTATTTTGAACCGTGTTTAGGGTATGGTCCAAACTTCTTCTAGCTAAGTTGGGGTCTCAAATTGCAAATAAGAATTCAGAATTTGCAAAAAGAAATTTATGTGAAGAATAAAAAGTTCCAGCGTTTTCATCCAGGGTAATTCCGGGGGTAGTTCTAGCCTGCTAGGCCCACTTTGAATGGAGGATTTAACGTCCTCAGTGAAAGATATGTTTTCAGTGTACAAATTAAAAGCGTGTTGGACTTCTTCATCTTTGTCACACAGTGCACTCACTAGTTGTCAGTTGTGCACAATGTCCATGGCGTTGATGCTTCAATTGAGTTCCACACAGTGTTCGGGAAGATTTTTGACTCTTACCAGCCAATTTCCTTCAACTCCAAAACTGAATCGGTTGTTCCAACATAATGTCCGGTTATTTCTTCTATTTATCATACAAAATCAAAAAAATTAGTCTTTGGGTGAATGCAAGAAAGACTAGTACTATTTAGCGTCACAATTCGAATTGCCGAGTTTCCATCCACTATAACTTTTGAAGTATGAGACCAATTGACTTGAGAATTTTGTTGGAGATGTCTTGCTTGATAGTAATCAGATCCCTCATTTTTTAGAAATTTAAAAAAATCATTTTATATTTAAATTTAAATTTAGCTAATTTGTCACGTTTTGCAGTTTAGAGGTTTTTAGTGCTGGGGAGTGCCCCAAATTAATGATCTAGAGCTGAAATTTTTGTGGTCTATTCCCACACTAGGTGGGCATGCATCCGCCAAAGGAAATCTAAGAAAACATTATTTTATGTCCTCTACATGCGTGCTGACAGGGGTCTCTTGCGTGCGCACTTCTGAACATTCAAGATGGTTTTAAGATCATTATTTTGGTGAAATCTCTTTATCATAAAGTTCTCCCAAATTTCCAGCTTTTCGTTTTTTTTTAAATTACATTTCCTATTTTCTACAAATTAAAACATCAAAACACCTATTTTCATGAAATTTTGCACTTTTCTAGTTCTCCTACTTAGAGAATTTTCCTATGCTTTTCCTTCATAGGGTACCTTCTTCTTATAGGTGTATACGTAGTCAGACCTTATAATTAATGTGCCAATCCGCTGAGCAACTCCGAGTGTTGCTTCTCCCGATCGATTGCACTTGAGCATCCCTGCCCTSAAGATCATACCCGTGGTCAATTTTCTCCCCATCTCCTTCACCCTCTCATGACAAATTGACCACAGCTCAAACAATTCCCTCTTCCCCACCTCTTATCACTCTTCCTGAAGACCAAGGGTTAAGATTAAAGGGGCCAGCAACTTCTTTCTTACTGTCACGTTGCAGCGTGCGCTTCGTGAGCGGCAAAGGCACACTAAATGCTGATGGTGAGATGCTCTTAGCAATTCATATTAAAATATGAAATTGCGCAGGAAAATATTTCTCCACAAATTAAAGCTTCGTACGCTGATCACCCACCAATTTCGTATGCATCTTAATTTCACACACAAGTTGCAACCCAAATAATCAAGACCTTGACTAGACGATGACAACTTCTCAGAACACTTCACACACAGGAAGTGGCATAAAAACGAACCAGTAAGTTGTGAACAGAAAATACAATTCTCCAGGTCGTAGAAGCCCATGTGCGTATTCTGGCATAGTTTGATAAACCACAAAAACATATATCCAAAATCAAGCCATCAATTCTGCATGAACAAACAGAGGACATTAATTCCAGCAGCCCCCTCCTGACGGACAGCCTTGAAGTCTTGATTGCTTGAACTACGCCAAGCACATGCATCAGGAACGAAGATGACCTCCCAGTACTAACTCCCAAAGTACTCCTCAGAGCCCGGAGAGAAACGGACGCAGTGCACAGGGCCGTGCTGACCTTTGTTGCATTTCTGCATACACAGTGAGCAAAGCATTAAACTCTAAAGGACAGTGACTTCTAGGGTTGAAAATCACCAATTTGAATTGATCGTATCGTGAAAAATAAAACAGACAGGATGAAATCTTTTGTCGCTAATTTAATCAATGAAGAACATTGCATTCGCTAGCGAGGGCCCCGCCATTTGCGAGCAAATTTTCTTCCACATCGAGAACGGGACGACTCACCACGTAACTACAATTCCATGGCTCAGAATTCGGCCTCCAGTCATTGCAAAGATCAGTAACAACACTGGACGTGCATGCTCCGTGGACACGATCGATAAGGAAAGCTAGTGCAAATCGTGACACTAGCTCGGGTCACGTCACAAGCAGACGGCCATTGACAAAAATTGGAAAATTGCTCAGCCAGTCTGCATGTGCTAGTTACAATATACCTGCTATAGCAACCCACCGAGTGCTCCCTCAGAGCATGTACGCCTGCAATGCAATTGGATCGGATGAACCCAACGAAACGTCACTACAAGTCAACAAGCTCGTACAGCTGCATCTGAATCACGAGGGAGCCAGTCACGATTCATGCACGCACAGTTCAAGCTCATCAGGTACATCGATGGAGGAATTTTGACCTGCAAATCAACCTTAATGTTGACGTAGTTCACAACAATCAGTGACCCTTTCCATTCCGAGTGCTTCCGTCTGGGATCGCCCGATCAGTCCATGGTGGTGGCGACTCGGGATTCATCAATTGTGTTTGAATTCATCTGCTTGTAGATCAACCGTTAATCCGTTCATGCATTTGCTGTCTGAAGGATCGGCTCGCAATTTCTAGCTATGGCCGTCGCTACCCGGAGCTCCAGTGCCGCCCTGGTGAAGGCAATCGTCGTGCTGCCCTTGATTCTGGCGCTGCTGGCCATGGCTGCTGGAGCTTCCAGCGCGGAAGATGGACCGGTGGTTGCGAAATCCGGAGGTTGATTTTCGGAGACTCCAGTGGGACGCAAGCTACTCAACTCCACCAYAGATTTCTGCGGCCCAGGCTCGGCTCCCAATTTCAACTGCAAGACGTTTTTCGGGCCACTCGCCTACAATGCGACGTGCTGCACCGATCCTCGCGGCATCAAAGCCTGCTTTGACGTGGGCGGCTATGATTTTTTCAAGTGCGGGTCGTGTACCACGATGTGCAAAATCGGAGAAACCTGCTGCCGCGGCGTTTGTGCAGATCTGACAACTAACGGGCACCACTGTGGAAGATGCGGATACAAATGCCACGGCGGTTGCACGTTAGGCCTCTGCAACTACTGAATGCATGTGCTCGATAATCTACACTGAATAGTGAAATTAGGTTGCCCCTCACTAATTTCTCTACATGCCACACTATATAAATATTTATGGCTAATGTACAAAAATATCCTACTTTTAAATTAGCAATTGGTGTATTTGGAACTCATGAACTTCCATGTGCACAAATAGAAGTATTTGTAGAATTTTTTTTGACTATGATGGCTTTTACAGTCACTTTCGTGGAGGAAGGCAATCTAATTGCAAAGGCCTAATTTCACTATTTAGTGTAGCTACACTAGCTAGTATTACACGTGCACGTGAGAGGCTGAGCAACCAAATATAGAAATGAAAGAGACAATCTTGAGGCCAGGGTGAATTGACCCCCTCATTGCCTCCAACGTGGATGGATGGGGGATGGGAAGGGCCATTCCATCTCCCCGACCTCTCTCCGACTTGTCTCCTCCCTCTGACCTCCCTCCAACCTCACCCGCGCGACCCTCGGCCCGATGTCCCAAGGGGATCGGGTCGAGTACTTGGCAGCCCGCGGGGAAGCTGCCCGCCCCTAAGCCTGCCCCCTGCCCGGTCCTCATCGGTCCTTCCCTGCTGCCGGAAAAGCTGGCCGCTCCCTCCGCTCCAAGTCCGCCCCCTCCGACTGGCGCATGTGTGGCCATGCACTGTACTCCAGAGTGAGTGCAGTGGGCAAACCGAGCCACACACTTTGGAGTGTGGTATATGGCCACCACCATGTAAAGGCTTCCTCCTTTGTGTTCATTTCTTCTCTTCACGTTTGAAGTTTTGGACCTCTCTTGTGGCCATACAATCTTTGGTGGAGTACGTGGCTCATTGCACTTGTGGAGAAAAGTATATGGTTGCATCCTCTACTTTCATTTTAGCAATTTTTGTTTGCATAAGAGTGAAGATGAGGATTTTGTAAGTGTGAGGGTCTTGAGAGCATTTACAAGTTTTTGTTGTTGTTGTTTGAAGCTTGAATTTGAGGTGTTGAATGTAGGGTGTATTTTAAGTTTTGGGATTGTTTGAATTTGAGATTTTGAGAGTTTGTGATATGAAGGTTTAGGTTTTTGAATGCATTGTATTTTTGAGAACTTTTATTTGAACAATTTGTGTGTTTTGAGTTTTAGCTTCATGTTTTGAATATTGCATGTAAGATTAGTGTGTTGTTGTGGTTAGATTGAAGTCATCATGGCACCCAAGAGGAAGAGAGTTTGGAAATGGGATGAGAGTGCTAAGGAAGCAAAGAGGGCTAGGAAAGATAGAGAGAATGAGAAGAATGCGGAAGCCAATGCTAGGACAAGGATACAAGAGAGTGTACAAGCAAAATTTGAGAGAGAGAGAGGGCAAGAATTCCTCATCCTATGCACATGACGGAAGAAGTGCAATCTTGTCCTTTGGTGAAGGCTATGGAGAAGGGCTTTCTCAATGATTTGAGGATGTTTTGTATGAAAGACCACAAATACTTGGTTCCAATCCTCATGGATTCTTCTAACTTATATGTTTCTTACATAAAGCGTGGCTTAGAAGAATTCTTCAATTCCATTGAAGGTGATGCACATGAAGAAGCAAACGTGGAGAGTGTGCAAAGCTATTTTGAAGGTAATACTTCATTCATTTGTATTTTTGTTTGTGTAATGCATTATGTGTTTGACTTCCTCTAATGCAACGCATTTGATTACTCCTATCAATTTGTGGACTTCTATTTTTTCTTTTCTACATACTTCCTATGGGTTTAGGGTTTAAAAGACTCTTACAAGTTTATATTTTTCAATATGGAATTCTATAGATGAGGATTGGGAACTCAATGAGCAACAAAGGGCATCTCATCTCATCAATGTACTTCAAGTTAATGACTTCCACTATGATAACCTCTTGTGGGAGAATGAGAGTTTATGGAAAGAAGATTGGAAGAGTAAGCGAATGGGAAAGTGGAAACTCCTTCATCCTTTGAAGACCAAAGAAATGCAAGACCACCTCAAAAAAAGAGCTTTAGAGAGTGTGGTTGTGGAAGAAGGAGGAACTACAACGTTGCAAGAGGGAGGTCCAAGTTCATCTACATCTAAAGCCCTTGGGAAGACCAAGGCTAAGCCTAAGCCTAAGCCCAAGCCAAAAGCTAAGGCTAAGGCTAAGGCTAAGGCTAAGCCTAAACCCAAATCTCAAGGCAAAGGCAAAGGCAAGGGGAAGAAGTAGAATTTTCATGCTTATAATCTTATATGTGTTTTAGTATTTGTTTATTTGATGCAATATCATTTTGCCTTTACTTTTTAGAGTTTGTTTATGATCTTACATGAACGTGCATTATTTACATATGTTGTTTAGATTTACATAGTTGTCTTACAATTTGAAAACTCCAGTTTGTATGAAATAATTGAAAATCCTACTCAATACATTGGACAACTTGTATTCCAATATCAAAGCATACATTATATTGGCCTCTAATAACTATGTCATCTTGCTTTAAGAACATTTCAATTGTCTATCACAATTACGGCAAGATACTAGGGTCTCTCCTTTTTCTATCAAAGTTCTTGTGAAGTATGCACCACAAAGTACCTTTGGAAGTCTTGGAAAAATAGTCCTCTTCCGTTTTGAAGTGGACACCAACTTGTGAGGTGGAAATGTCAATGTAGGTCGGACTTCTTTGGAAAGTGAACTCCCGCCTTCTTCCACTGTAGTCTTGTTTTTTGATGTCCTACCATGTCCCATTCTTGTACGTTGTACATTTTCTTGAATGGATGCTATAGATCCTTTTGATGGAAGTGTAATAGTAAGGGGCCTTGCAAATGTAAAAGGCTCCTTGATTGAATTCATGCATTTCTTCATGATATCCATCTTATACTTCATTTCCTCATCCCTGTACTCTCCAACACTTGACTTCAATTGTAGAAGTACATTCTCCATTTCACTTATAACTTGCAAGAACTCCTCTCTTTCACCATTCTGTGATGTAGCATCCACAACAAAGTCTTCGTTGTGGACTTCTTCAAATACAGAAAGAGTAGAACACTCCACTGTTGCACTTGAGGATGGAGCTTCTTCATCAACTAAGGATTGGTAATATTTTTTAACTATCAACTTAATTGCTAGTATATGTTTATAAGTTGATATTGGAGAAGGGCAATCACAAAAATGAGTACTTAGGGAAACAATGTAAGTAATATGAGCACAAGTCTCACTTTGAATACGGAAGATTCTCTGGTCTGCATCAAGTACCTCAAATAYATCTTCCAGTTCATTTTCATATTTCTTGAATAGTCTCTCCGCACTTGCTAGACGACGTTGATGAGGTTTATCATTTGCTCTTTTCGAAAATCTCCCTGAGTCACCTACAAATTCCAAAATACATATTTTGCAAAGACATAATAATGAATTCCATTGCATGTCAAAAGAGAGAAAGAAAAAATGAATCAAATGAAAAACACTTACTTATAGCTTGCACTTGTTTGAAATGATCTACTAAAGTTGGACCACTAGTACGACTTCCATCCGCAGCACTTCCAATTATGGCAACAATCAAATCTCGAATTGATCGGTTCACTTTGCCTTGAAGAAGAGTGTACTTAATCCATTCCCAATGTCTTTCCACATGATTAGATGGATATTTGTACTGTGAAAACTAGATCCTCCACTTATAAGGCATAATTGTAATTAAAATAAATCCTTTATAGTTGAAATGCTAATCTACAATTTCTAGTAGATACACATGTACAATAAAGTGCAATGGAGAAAATAACAATGGTACTTCCTTTATTCTTAAGGAAAAAATTTATCTTCATGACCCTATCATTCACTTGTACTATTATTCAACAATGAAACTTTGGTAGGAAAAATAGCAAAAAGTCTTTATTAWACTAATCAACAATGAACTATTTCTAATTTTTATACTATTTTTTTGGCAAGTTTCTTTTCTACATTAGTCAATATACTCATGCTACATTTTTTTGTTGTTTCCAATTAATTYTGACATTAGTATTGAAGGCCATTTGTGGTAGTAGAAAGATCATTTTTGAAGATGAACCCTACTCTTGTAATCATTAATGTATAATATGTTCGCCTAAATTGTTGATTTTGACGTATCTAGGCCACATCATTAGGCCACATCATCCATCACTTACAGTATCACATTTGGGTAGTTGTCAAAATTAGGTGTGAATATCATAACACAAGTTCGTACTTYGACTATACAAATTTTACAAAAACATTAGCACTCTTGCCACAAAGATGGTGCTACCCATACAAATTTCAAGACAACACATTTATAAAAAGATGATGATGGCCATACATATTTTAAAAAAACGTAGGAGGAGGAAGCCTTTACATGGTGGTGGCCATATACCACACTCCAAAGTGTGTGGCTCGGTCTACCCACTGCCACTCACTCTGGAGTGCAGTGCATGACCACACATGCGCCAGTCGGAGTGGGTGGAGGCAGGCGGACTTGGAACGGAGGGAGCGGCCAACTTTTCTAGCAGCAGGGAGGGACCGATGAGGACCGGGTAGGGGGCAAGCTTAGGGGCGGGCAGCTTCCCCCGCGGGTTGCCAGGCACTCGACTCGATCCCCTTGGGACATCAGGCCGAGGCCGCGCGACCCTCCTCCCAGCGACCCTCCTGTTTCCTCCCCGTGACCCTCCTCCCTCCTCCCGGCGACTCGTCTACCCGATGCAATTTCTTGTTGTTTGATGCACCGGATCTGCTTAATTTTTTTGCTGTTTGATGCTCGAGATTTTTTTGTTGCTTGAGATCCAAGGAGAGTTGTTTCAATGTTGTTTGAAATTTGAATTTGAAGCTCCGCAAAGTTTGGATTTGTGGACCGGTCAAAGCGATCCAATGTCTAGCTGTTTGAGGCTCCGGTCGAAGCAATCCAATGTCTTGCTGTTTGATGCTCCGGATTTGCTCCAATTTCTTGCTATTTGATGCTCGAGATCTATTTGTTTCTCGCGATCTAGTAGAGTTGTTTCAAGCAATTTGAATCTCAAGCTCCGCAAATTCAAGATCTGTAGCTTCTTAGAAATAGAATCTCACGCTTTGTTGTTGGAGTGGCTTGCAACTGAGAGAGACAATCCTTTTTGCTTGTGCATCCAAGGAAGTAAGGTATGTGCTTCCTTTTACTAGGTTGCTTTGGGTTTGGAGGGATTTAGGGTTTAACACTTGAACTAGGTATAAAATCCTTTGTATGAAAATGTACTTTATAAATATTTCATAATCTTCAACACAATTGTAGGCTTTGTGGGATCCTTCTGGTGTGAATGGCTTCTTTTTAATCTTCAAGGGAATGGTCCACTACATTACGTTTCAAAGCTTCAATTCTATCTTTATCTTTCAGCTGGTAATCCTTAAAACTTGGCGTTGTTACTTTTGTGAGCAAGTGCTGCAGTTGCACTTTTCGGTGCCTTCGGTTTTGCAGTAGTAACCTCAACGTGAAATTCTAATTGAACAGCATGGCATGTGAGGACACGTCTGAATAGAAGGCTGGGGTGAACTGACCTTGCTCAACCCCTCAAGAAAACGCTGAATTTTTTAATACTTAAGCACCATAGAATTTGGAAATTCTGAATTCATATTTGCAATCAAAGGCCCTGAATTAGTTGAGTAAGATGTACAAGGTAACTTAATCAAGCACAAAATATAAATACATAAAAGCTCAAATCTCTTTTGTCATCTCAAATCCTCAGTTTTTCTTTAATTCATTCTTCAACCCATAGTTTGTAACCCCAATTTCGTTTTTGAATTAGTTCATTTGATTGACACTAGAACTTGTAATACCTTTCCAGGTAGCGATAGCAGGACTCCACTTCATTACTAGATTTGGAATGTGCGGAAACAACATCCTTTTAAACTCCTTGGAGAACACCCAGGTAACAGAATGATTTCTTGTGAGTGTATGTATAAAGCGGATTGTGGAAGCCCCTTTGAGTGGATAGTGAGGGATAGTCCCTCCCCATCCACTTAAAAGACCCCCACCTGATTTATTTTTAAATTTATTTTAATCCCCTAATGCATTTTTAGTGCGGTTAAGTTCTAAAAAATCAATTAAATTTTTTTCCTCACCCCCCTCCTCTCTCCCAACCCTTTTGTAATTTTGAGGTAGGATGGGAGTGGCAATGGATATGGAATATATCCCATATCCCATATCTGTATTTGTACTAGGTGTGTATCTCTATCCGTATCGTATATACATATTCATATTTGTGCCATATCTAAATTTGTAGACGTATCACCTATCCGTATATGAACCCGTATATAAATCAACGGCAGGAGGAGGGGGAGGATTTTTTTTCCAAAAAAAAATCAAGGGCTATCATTTTTTTCCATGGGAGGAGAGGGGGCAACTAATTCCCAAAAGTGTGTGCTGCCTCTTTTGAGTGGATAGTGGAAGCCCAGGTTTTAGTTGTCATGCACTGATTTGATGTCCTTCTCCAATGTCATCATTAGATACCTACAATTGAATCAAACACAATGCTGAACCACATCCAAATATATGTAAACTATGAATGACATTAAAATTACTCTCTTCCATGTCCTTCATATGCTTGCCACTTGCATGTATTGTCTTCACCTATAAAAAAAACTTTGATTTGATCCCACTATTGTTTGTTTGGCCTAGGCCTTTTAAGTATCATATGCAAAAGTTTAAAAGATTCATCAGTAGACAAATGAATCTACGACCAACACAACAGAAGATTTAATATTTAGGTGGTATACACCTCGATAATCAATAACTATTGAAATGCAATGATTCAAAGCTTTTTGAGTACATATAAATCTGGAGAATGAATTTCAATTTTTTATTTCTTAAAAAAGTGATTTTTTCAGATCTACCCGGACTGCCGAAGTTGAGAAACGAACAAGATATTATGCAATAACTTTTGACTCATATTTCCTAATGTCATGAAGTTTGTGCATATGAAAGATATTCCTCGTCCCCACATTCTGTTAAAATTTTAGCCCAAAATATGCAAATCTCCAATCACATGTACCTACCCAAAATTTCTATGTTGCCAAAAAACACATGTTGGTCCTTTAGGGTTTTTTGGAACACTTTTGTTGTGATTGCATTATTGGCCTTCCCCTAATTGTAACATTGCAAGCACTTGATGTTAAATATTTTGCATCCTAAACAAATATAAGTTCATGTGTACAAAAAAAGAATTTTGGATGGAGACATTACTACAAGACAATTTAAATGACAAATTACTTTGTAAGGAGGAAATTTGAGGTTTGACGTCCACACGCTTCATGACAAGCGACATCATATATCAAAATAGATACAAATATTTCATGAAAGCTCACAATCTTTTAAGTGTACGAATACTCACTCCACTACTTTTCAAAAACTAATAGTCCCCTTCCTTCAAATTATGAAGCTCCAACTCTCCAAACCCTAATTTCAATCTAACATATTCATGAATCATTAGTGATTTTAATCCTTGAAGTTCAATGACTATGTTTTCACCTAAACCACTCCAAAATTGTCTTTTTTAATACTACTACCAAATTTTAGAGAAAAAACATTTTTGGACATACACAATTGTAGGCGCTTCTAGTAGACTAGTTTGATAAAATGTGGACATAATATCCTAAATTTCCACCATGTAGATTGCAAGATATTAGCGTTTGAATTGACAAAAATGTGAACATTCTTTTTTTGGCCCTACAGAAAACCGAGCAATTGTACTTCAGAAGCTCACATTTGTACTAAAAAATGTCCAAAATGGTGGTGCTTCTTTGGATTCATTCTTCAAGATGAGTTGGCTACATGCTTGTAAATTTCAAATCATTTGGAATTGTAAAACATATAGAATATAATAGTAATTAGAAAGAAGTAGAAAATGATTCATAATACTGAATTTTCAAGAATTTCATTATGGAATTGAAAAATGGCAATCCCAATGGTTGCAATGGTTTAACAAAAGAATTTTTTTCTCATATGCCTAAACTCCCATTTACAAGAAAAAAAATAACATATAAGCCCTATTGGCCATAACTTTTGATTCATATTCCCAAATGACAAACGTCATGGAATTTAGTGCACATGAAAGGCATTCCTCTACCACACCTTCTCCTAAAATTTTCACCTAAAATATGCAAACTGTCATTCACATTAGCTTGCCCAAAATTTCTATGTAGCCCCAAAAAATAGTGTGATCCTTTAAGAATTACAACTGACATTTATTGCATTATACATCCAAGGTCCTCACAATTATTCTTGTGACATGGCTTTGATGCTTTCAAATATTTACAGTCCAAGTTCCTATTAGCAAAAATGCAAATGAAACTCCAAAAATTAATTCAGACACGAGAAAAATAAAAAAATGGGCAGGAGGACGGAGGACGGAGGAGGGAGGAGGGTTGCTTTGACGGGTCAAGGAGGGTCGCTCGGAGGGAGGAGGGTCGCTCGGAGGGAGGACGGTCGTTAGGAGGAGGGAGGACGGTCGCTGGGAGGAGGGAGGAGGGTCGCTGGGAGGAGGGAGGATGGAATAACTGGTAGAGCAACCGTTTTATACCTTTTGAGTGCGCTCATCCCGCGGCAACCCATGATGAGGAAATCAACAGGAATGTCATCAATAGACTTGCATATTTGGTCCTTGGGATCGCCCCAGTACACCTTGAACATCACGGTCACCTGCACATGATATCATTAATCCAAAACGTCAATTTGTTGAGTTGTTGCAATTCCGTTAGACTGACGCGTTGGACCCTCAAGCTCAAGCAAGGAAGGAAATAAAATGATTTAGGAAGCTGGGAGGGGTGATAAGGTTGAAATCCTTGCTTAGCGGTGCAAAATGTTCTGGTTGAAATGAAACAGTTTACATATAAATTTGCATATCTTTCGGCATGACGACAAGCTCAAGTGAATCAAAGCCGAAATGACGCGTAGAATACCGTCATTTTAAAAGGAATTAATATTACATCCTTCAGCACAGCAACATTCCAAACGCTAAAGAAGTTGTTGTTCACCCCATTTGTAGTTTTTAAGCTATTAGTTTTAGTAAAAAAATAATCAAAAGTCAGAGATTGAAAATCCAGTTACGAACCTTCTTCTCAGAGGTTTGCTTCAAGAGAGATTGCACTTCTTCATTGTTTTCCAGGCCGTATTGCCTTTGAGTACCTTCTTCCTCCTCTTCGGCAAGAGGAATCAGAGCTGCAAAAGGGAAAGCCATGGATCCGTGATATTAGAGTAAAGAAACACTCTAGACCAAGCCTGGCTATTGTTACAGAATTYTTTTTAAATCAGTAGCAAATTCTGCAATYATATAATGTCCAGCATGTCTATTTATCTMTATAAGGTTGTCGCTTGTCCAAAGTGATATATAAGGTTGCACATRGTTGCTTGAACTCCTCATAGATTAGAAAGCTTGAGACTGWAASGAAGACAAAAYTTGTAGCATGYTTTTAAAGCTTAGTAGCTAATTCTGCAMGCGAATGGTGAAACACCAGTATATGTAGCACTTTAGACAATCAACTACTAAGACTTCCCGGCGGCATCCTTATTAATTCAAAGATATCAACTAGCAGACGGAGAACATACTCTCTATCTTCCAGCTTCTTCATAAACTGTCAAAGAYTCCGGGGTTAACCCAATTCTATGCAGTAACAGCGACAACAAATCGATCCAGAAACAATAAAAAAAAACAGAAAGAAAGGTAGACAAAACTTGTAGCAAGTAATASTAACCAATTGCGCACGCAAATACCAGTACATCTAACCATTTGTAGAATCCATTATGAAAAATTTCTCGATGACATCCGATCCTTACAGCTACGTACCATCTTGCGGAAGGAGAACATTCTCTCTCTCTCTCCCAGCAGTACCACAACCAGTCTATATTCCAGGCCCGATTCCAGGCTAAACAGATTTCATCGCTCAAAGAGCGACAATCGTTTCATCAATCGTTTCAAAAATCGATACTTCAGCCATTGTAAGGAAGCCAACAATTAATTCAACAATTTGCAGCAAATGAATCGATGAACCCACTCCAACAAAGGGATGAAACCCAAAATTCAAAAGCCAGTGAGAGAAGTTGTTTAATATACTCACGGGACCCATCTTTCCCAAACAGCTGGTAGCTGCCGTTATCCTCGTCACCTTCTTTCTGCACCACCAGCACCACCAGTTGGTCCCCTTCGCGCAACACGTTCTCCGCYGCCCATTTCAAAGCATACTTGCTACTCGCCGAGTAGTCCAAGGCCACGCCCACGCTACGTCCGCGACTATTACTCATCCTTCAAAGAAGCTCTAGGTCTAGGTACTAATCCCAATGGAAAGAAAGAAATAGCTGCGTACAATTCTCTGGCAGGGGATGATTGATTGATTGATTTAGCTCTGCAGTAGATGGTGTAAGGTAGAATAGGAATTGCGAAGCAGGAGTCTTCAGAAATTGTGCGAGAGAAGGTGACGGGCAACAGGACGGAGGGTGAAAGGCCAAAGGAGACAGGAGAAGATGAGAAGCAGCGGGGAGAGGGGAGGCTCTTTTGTTGTGGAGAAGAAAGGTGGCGGGCACGGGTGCCCGTGGCTTGTCATGCGTTGTAATATCCAAAGGGCTTTGCCAAGTGGATTCGGTGACGTGGCACGGGCATCCAGTTCTACCAAATTCGGGAACATGTGCTGCACCGGGTGATGAGTCATGTTCGGAACTGCGGAGTTTTACAGGCACTGCATGTGATACTAATTTATCAAAGTTACACTATTTTAACTCTAGAAGGATGAGGAGGACAAAAAAAGGGCACTAATATATCAAAGTCATACTATTTTAAGCATAGAAGGACGTGGAGGCCAAATGATGGCCAATAATTTATGAAAGTCATATGAAGTATTCTCTCTGTCCCATAATGATCTTCCTATTGGTTTTAATGTTTTGTCCCATAATGATCTTCCTATTGGTTTTAATGTTTTGTCCCATAATGATCTTCATGTTGCACTTTTGGCGTTGAGAATTTGTTAAATTTGGCTTTTGATCGCTATCTAGAATCAACAAAACAACTCCGAGCAATAGTTCCCCCTCCATCACTTATTTTTTGCATCTCTTTGAACATTGCCTAATTGAAGAGATGAAGCTTTGCAAAACAAAGGTTCACACATGGTCTTTGGCTCATATCAAATGTTCATAAAATGATGACTTCATACTCAACAATTAAATTTCCATTGGTGCTACTTGAAAATGCCCCCCAAATTTCACTTTTCAATACTCTAAAAATGCACTTTACAAAAGTCTCCAAAACTCAAAGTTTCTAGGAAGCTAAGAGTGCACCAAACTCAATTTACGACTTGAAGCTGGTCCCAAAAATCTTAATTTGTCCAACAAGAAGATCATTTTTGGACGGAGATGGTACTATTGGAAGGACGCAAAGCATAATATCTTGGTGATAAGTCTTGTCCTTTCAAGCCTAATTCTAATCACCTCCAAATTACATTGATTTGTCCTATTAGTCAATTTTACTAGTGAGAGCAAGACAATTAGCATTATTATGAAAATTATTGTTACCACAAACAAAGATTGTACAAATTGGTAAAATGTTGTAATAGTTTAACTTTCACTAATTATGAAAAGCTTGACTTTTGGAAATTAGTGTCACAAGCACTAGTGGTGGACAAATTAGTGTGAAAGACCCTTTTATTGTACACTTATTTTGCATTTGTTTTGAGCATGCAAGTATAAAGTCAATGTCTTTATAAAAAATACTTACTAGAGAAAAAGTGTCATCTTACTAGCTTGAATGTTTTGTAATGCACCAATTGTGCCCAATTTGATTAACCCATTAAAGACCGTGGTTGATTTGGAGGGCGGGTAAGACATTCTCTAGTTTCTAATTAAACATGGAAAAAATAGCAAATCGTGATGCTTTCCGGAGATTTGACCATGACGATGGAATTGGCATGGGCTTCCACAATAAATTCTATGCCAATCTAAGGTTCCTTTATTGGAAGTTTTTTGTATTTTCAGCCCAAATTTCATTAGTTTTTTCAATCCCTAAAGTGCATGCTAGCACAGATTGTCCCGATTCTTGTCCCAATACATTCAATTTACAATTCCCCACACCCCTCCTTTTGTCCATATCCAAATTCATTCTTAATCTCTAGCTATCAATGAAAAAGTGTCAATATCAACCCAAAAGTGGTCGACCAGTCCTTAATGGACTAAATGGTTGTAGAATTATGAAGATAAATCTGTTTCTACACATACAAAAATTAAAAAATAATACTAGTTTTGATCCATTTTAAAAAATTCAACGATAAAATTATTTAGTTTAGTCTTTGTATTACATTGTATAGAATTTTTTAAGTGACTAACCTTCACGCTATTTTTAGTGAAATATTGCCAAAAAATGCTTTCGCATAACTTTGTGATTGCATAGTTCCGATCTTTCAAATTCTTAATCACTTCTCCAAATTCAATTGAATTTGACTTACATTCAAGACAATCCTTGTATGCATCTATGTGAAAATTTTCAACCTTATGATCAAATAATTGACATTGCAATTATTTATCCAAAATTATTTAAAGCTAAAAACACATCCCTCTATTCATTGGGGAATAAATCAAAGCATGCTATCATATTATTGTATCATACAATAGGATTGAATAAGTCTATGATTTTCACACCTCCACCACTACCACTACCACAACCTTTTAAAACAAACTTGTTGCATAACCTTTTAGAGTCACCCTACYCTTCTAAAACCTAATAAGTATGCATACTAGATTTTGTTTATCAATGGAAAAAATGTTCTACATTAATCAATGATAAATATAATTCATATTTTAGAGTGGTTAGAAGTATTTATTATGATTTTTTAAAAGAACTTACTAATGTCATCTTTTGTTCAAGCACTTTGGGATTAGTAGACGCCCCCGCCGGCATCAACTCGCAAGCCGAGGTTGGATGGATGAGTTCTGTTGGATACAAGCTGCACGTTGGTCAGAGCGCAAGAGACGCGGTCGTAGGCAGAGGACCACGGGTACGGGGCATGTTCCGTCCTAGAAAGGTCGTATGATTCCGCGTTCCTGCTTGCGCTCTTCATCACGCTCCTCGCTCGTCTTCTTCTCGGAATTAAAATAATCCGAGATCAGCATCATCTTGTCGTCATCGCCAAAATTCTTGTAACGAGTTCCTTTCATTTTTGTTGTAACGATTTGGTTATTGGCGACTTCAGGATTTGGAAAAAGAGTCTGTTCGAGACGAAGAGTTGTCGAACGGAGTCCGCCACCGGTGGTGGGGGTTGGGCTTCTCCAGCGAGATGAACAAGTTCAATTTTCCGCGACGCAACATTCAGAAGGAGAGGCGGGCCAAGCGRGCCGAGAAACGGAAGCTCAGGTCCAGCGCTGCCACGCTCAAGGTGTCGTCTGCGACCGCCCCGGCTGGGATTTCGGGAAAGAAAGCGCGCAAGCTTCAGAAGAGATGGCGACAGGTAGATTGATTGCCGAACCTACCATTTCCTTAGATCAAACTTTTACTTAGGGTTTCTATTTTCTTGAATTACGTGTAATTTAGAMGGGTGGATTGGTGTTCAACTTTTCTTTACGAGAGGAATGTGTGAGAAAATTGATAATAGAATGCAAGATGATCGGCCTTAGAAGAATTGAGATGGCCTTATGGTCGCAAGGTTCCAATCTGGCCAGGAATTCTTGGCCTCCAGARGAAGCTCGGATTTTGCTTCATGATTTTCTTAGCAGTTTTGAGTAGGTCATTTGAGGACTCTTTTTRTCCAATTTTATTTTTTAAATGACCTACACATGCAATGTCATTTGCGGATTTTGGTGATATGAAATTTGGCTCTAGGTGATTCACATTTTCCACAATTCGACTGATCAAATCGGTCGTTTTAAACTATGAATCCTTGTTTATTTAGGGTCTAAACTTTGATTAAATGTATTGGCGACTGTTCGTCTCTTGTTACGAGAGAAATGTGMAAAGGACTTAGAATTAGAATGGAATTTATAGCTGAACGACTCTTGAAGCATTGAGAGGGTCATGCGGTACCGAGGGTTCAATCTGGCGAGACTTTTTTCAGTAACTTATTTTTATGCCAATTCTACCAGTAGGTCTTTGCTTTTTAGCATTGACTTAACAGATGAAGTCTAGAACAATCTGTAATTATTACTATTTTTTTCGGTGGGAGGGACGCTGGTCTCTGTGACCGTATTGACATTGCTTGTGTACAGCAAAAAAATTACAGGGCTCAGGTGGTCTGTGAAAGAATTTCGCCTGTTAATTTGCACGTATTGGYTGGCTATTGCAGGCACAGAAAGAGGCTCTGCAGTCGGGGCTGGTCACTGTGCATGATATTGAGATGATGGCCATAGATGGAGAAGGTACAATTCTGTTTCTGCATTTTTTAGGATACAAATGCTTGAATATTAAGGATTTYCTTATCTTTTTCTAGGTCAATTCTTTAGCAATTCTGTTGTTTCTCTTTGATTTACGAAATGCTTCATTAGGTGGAGGTGATAAAGGATCGTCACAGCCRAAGTTACCTAAATTGGGACGGGCCTTTCTCATGAAGAAGCGTGCCAAGCTGAGGTTGAAGAGCTCTTCGTCCAAAGGTATAGTGTCTGYCGTTCATTCTCATATAYCACCAGATTTCACTAAAAGAAAGARTATCCTGAATCAACAAAATTATGTGGGTTCGGAACGTTTGTATGGACGTAATTAACAGAAATCAATGATTTCTGTCGATTATGTCAGTATCAAATGGTCAAACCCCCCATTTTTTCGTTGATTCAGGGTGCATTTTTTGTAAGGATTGGTGTCGGAAATGTTAGTATTTTTATGTGGAATTAACGCATATCTATCTTGAATGGGTTTCATGGCACTTTCTTGATGGTGATTGTGCAGGAAAACAAGTTCGTGACCCTGTTGCTACCTCTAATGCTGAAGTTGAAGTTTCGGACACAATGATGCAATAAGAAATCTGTGCGTGGAAGCAGAGCTCCTTGATGCATCTTAAGTGAGGACAATTTATCGAATCTGAAGGTATGGGTGAGGAAGTCTGCTATAGATTACTGCAGAATTTATGTGGTTGCATTCCTTCAAGGAGGTTAAGTCGTTGTCTCTAGTTTCTCTGGATGTTCTCTCCAGAGACAGTCAAGGAGAAGTTTGCATTGCTAACAATGGAAAATCACTTAGAAGCGACTTATGATTTGCACCATTTCTTGAAGATATGTCTTGGAAATGGGAAACTTTTCACTGTCAAGTTTGGTAAAGTCGCCCTCTTCACATCAATCACTCTGAAATCACTCTCGGTTATTCTGATATTTGGATTCCTCAGTCGTATTCTTGAGCATTACCCGTGGATACTCTAAATTTTATGAAAGTATTCCTGCAAGATTTGTGGGTAGAAAACACAGCAATTTTATGGTATTATGATGTGGACAGCAAGATGAATGATCCGATTGCTATTGTAGGAGTGACCGAATGCCCGAATGGTTATTGAAACAAGACAAGGTAGATTTGAGAGGAATTCCTGTTTTTTTCTAGAAGAGGTCGGATAACCAATATACAGCAATGTAGCTCTACATATAYTTTTAGGGACACGTTAAATTAAGGCAAATATAGAGCACCCGTTAGTAAGCACAATGATCAACAAAGTTATTGAAACTATGGTTTTTAGACAAATGTTTGGCACTTTAGAGTTATCCTAAAATTTTGGAAATCTCACCCTTCATCTGAATCCTCCTACGATTTTGATTTCATTTGAATTTTGGTTCAATTTTTTGTGGAATGTCATCAACGCATATTTGCATGTGCTTTAGTCACACTAAGTAATGCACGCCCTTCATCTTTCATTTGAGGTTTTGGTCTACCCTAAGCAACTTTGAGTTCCACAACGATTGCAATCATATTGAATTATCTCTTTTTCTAAATTGAGGTTTTAATGATCGCCCCCCATGACCAAGGTAGCCACCAAATTTCTCTGATTTTTGGACCAATAGGTGCATTCTCTTCTTCTATAGTTAACAGTGAAGTCATCCATCAAAATGGAACTCAAGTACATGCAATCTTGCCTTATTGTTACTCAAAAAATATAATAAAATTGAATCAAAATTCAAAATCAAATCCATACCTTTGTTTTGATTGCTTTCTTTCGCTTTGTTTGTTATGTTGAGATCTCTGGAACCATGTGTCCCGTGGTTATGTTCTTGGTATTGTCAAAAAGCTCTCTATGAAGAGGGTGCATAAGCTTTGCTTTGTAGTATTGTGACTCATGGCAAAAAAGATATTGAATTTGGAAGTTTTTATGACTTTAAAAAAATACAAAATTACTTTAACTTTGATTTTAACTATGGCATTATCATAGGGTACACTACTCTAAACTAAAAATTGAAAGAGGCCAAATAGAGGATGATAAAATTACAAATGTTACAAGAGAATTCAATAGATATCACTGCACTAGCATATGACTAGCATATGACTAGCATATGACTATCTAGTTTGAAGTTGTTATAAATCACTCATATATTGAGAAAGTCAAGCAAATTAAATATGTGTATGAAGTAGCAAGGTACATTTAAAGAGCCAAGAATTATACCATATGTAACAATATTTGATAAATTTTATAAATAATTCAAAATAATGATTGTCCAAATGTGCTTCAAAATTGTGTATATGAGATATGGTCTTTAGCCATTAGATGTTTTTGGAGGCATTTAGAAGATTGGGTTCCTGGACTATGGGAACGGATTGAGAACTCTAGTAGCTCTGCCATGTAAGCAATTTGACCTAGCCAAGAGACTGCCACGTCAAATCATACTAATTAATTGATTTTTTACATTAATTTTTAAATGATATTTTGAAAAAAATAATAATTTTTAAAATCAGTTTCTAGTTTCTTTACAATTTCTAAGATTTTTTTAAAATTTTGAATTTTTTTTAAAATTCAAAATTTTAGACCCGCAGTCGCTAGGTCTCTTGCACAGGGAATAGTTTCAGAAATAGCCCCGACACACAGTCTCCTACAGGGTTGAAAAAACATCTAATGGCTCTTACTTAAAAATTAGGCAACACTTAAAGGACAACCAAATGTTACACTTCTTTATTCTTAAATACCAACTGAATAATGAACTTGAAGGAACACCTTCATGACTCGAAAACCACGACAAATTTTCATGACACGCCAATGAGAGGTGAAGATTTTTTTGAAGTAACCAATAAAAATTGAGACATTTTCTTCTTTATAGATGTCCATTCCACGTGGGGCTAGCATTGAGGCTACACAACTAAAGCTATGAAATAAAGTGCAACATAGTTGTTGCTTCAAATAGTTTGAGTGTTTTTTTGCCCACAATCATACTACTAAAATCATAACTCCCTCTATAATATCACAAATGCTACCATTAATACTTGGGTCTTGTGCTTGCTATGCGATGCATTCATTGTATCACATATTAGTAAAATTTTGAGATATTTGAATAGAATGCATGATAATGATTTCAATAAGTCTTTAAAATAATTATTTCAAATATTTTGTAAGAATATTTTCAATCATGCATACATAGAAATGTGATATTACAAAAATAGAGTAGCACTTTGCAATCACTTTTGTAATATCACCTTTTACAAAAGGTGATATTATAGAAATAATATAGTTGTTGCAATTAAGGTGATATTAAAGACGATCCACAAGATGATATTATAGAGGTAGCAAATCCATTGCTTTTCTTGACTTTACAATTCTTTGGACTTTTATGATTTTATGCTTTTGTGAGCTTTGAGCTTTTACGATTTTAATTTTCTATTGCTACTACCAAATGATTTTGAGAAATTTATTCAATTGAAGCAATTTTGGATTCCACAACAATCAAGTTATTCACAAAGTTTTTAAGATTTATAAGTTCTTCTTTTCAATTCTTCAATTTGGGTTGTTATTTTTGAAACAATGGAGTCAAATTTCTAATGCATTCTAATGTATGTGTATCTTTTGTAGTATTCACCATTGCATATGTTTCATTCATCATTCAATAAATTTCTATTGTACATTTCAATATATGCTTGCTTATAAAAAAAATTATATAAAATTTTAGTCATTTTTATTTGAAGATTTGTTGAGATTTTTGTTCTACATTCTATCTAATACATAGAAATTCTTATAAAATTCTAATGATGAATGCATAGCATAGCAAGCACCAACCGAGTTGCTTTAAAAATGATAACTTAGACCTTTGAGAATGGAAGAGTTACTTGAGGCAAGACTTTGATAATAATTTTAATTTGTGTCTTGTATTTTATTGCCAATGGTGCCAATGGTACTAATGCTAATGTAAGGCTAATTATGAGAGCTCAAATTGCATAATTAATTCACCTATTTTAGTACAACATCAACACAACACATCAACATTGAACCCCTCAAGGACTATATGGGATATTTTGGCAATATAACAATTTTTGGCAGCTCATTATGAACTAATTTTAATTTTTTTCCTTGAACTTTTCACAAAACACGTGCTCAAAGAGTAACTTTAAGGACAACAATTTTCATAACTTTTGACTACATGGTTAAAAATTTGTTATTTGATGTGTAAACTTCATAAAATAGCAGGCAATCTAGGCAGCTCAAAAAAATTCTTTGAAAAGAAGTTTCTTGAGAAATAAAAATTTGAAATTGGTTATATAGATTTGTTTATGCATGGAAAGCTTTGAATCATTCCATTTTGATTAATGAGATGAAAGGTATGAGGAATTTTAGTTTGTGTGTGGTTATGGATTTTCTATTCAACAATAAACTTTGAAGTACTTTATTTATTTCAAATTTCAATATTTTGAGAAATAAATAAAAACATTGGGTGTAAATTGTTTATCACAATGTTACAACAATTGGAATTGGAATTGTTCAATGAAATGAAAATCATTTTCTACTTCTTCCTATTCAATATTCACTATTTTTTCCCTATAATTGTACAATTCCAAATAATCTAAAAATGTTTAAGCATGCAACCCATTTACCCTACAGAATGGATTCAAAGAATCATCACCATTTTGGACATTTTCTCATACAAATGTGAACTTGTGAAGTGCATCTGCCCAGTTTTTTTGTAGGGCCAAAAAAAGGTTTTATGTCAATTCAAATAGTGAATAATATCTTGCAATCTATACAATGGAGATTTTTGAAAAAAATTCCACATCTTTTCAAACTAGTCTATTACTAGATCCTATGGTTACATGTGCCAAAAAGTGTTTATTTTTTTCTAGAATTTGGTAATTGTACTAGAAATGGTAGTTTTGGAGCATTTTTGATGAAAACATAGTCAAAAACATTTAGGAGCTAAGCTTGTTCATTTTCAAAATTCATGTAGTTTATTAATGAGGCTCCGTTGCTCTCCACGCTACAAAAGACGCCCAAGTGAGGTCTTAAATTTGTACTTGAAAACATTACAATCTGAAAATTATTCTATTTTGGGACTTTATCAAAAAGCACTTTGTCTTTAATCAAAATGCAGTTGGGTCATAGTAAACAATTAAAGCAATTACATAAATTAGAATAGCACACCATAACAAAATAAACATCATTGGTAAGTGCTCCAAATTTTCAAACCAATTTTTTTATTTATTAAATATTTATTCAATAAATTCCAAAATCTACATGTATGGAATTTAAAATGATTTAAAAAAATTTACATATAGTAATTAAGTTGCAATGAATTATCCTAAACATGTAATTTCTATTATCCATGMAATGTATTTATAATGTTTAGATTATTTGTATTTTACTCTAAATAGTCTCAAGCAATACAAACCTCAATTTGGTTTTTAATTAATTTTACATCGTGAAAAAATATTTACTTACATGATTGCTCAACGCATTCCATCACTAGTTGATGAATCAATTACTATTAATTCTTCATAAAGTGTACAATTGATGTATCAATAGTATACCTTCTATCTTTGTCCATATTGTTAATGACCTTCCTTTTTTCATTCAAATGTGGAAGTGTAATCTTTATATACCTCATCTTGTTTGAAATTAAACTTCAAATTGATATATATATAAAATATTACTCTGGCTTATGGTCTTGGTATTTGAAATTTTATACAAAATCTTGTATTTTGTATATAACAATGATTAAAACATTGTATCCACATCATAATATAAAAGATTCAAGTGACTTTTGATGTCTTTGTAACTCAACCTCCTTTCAACATTGAAAAACATTGTTACTATTGGGAGTATTGCACCTTGATTGTTGAAACAATAAATTCAATAGGCTTGGCATCGAAATTGCCTTTGATGATACAAGTTCCCAAAGAACCCAAGTTCCTTCCCATAAAATACCTTAGAAATTCAACACATTTTACCATTCCATACAATAAAACTAGGTCAAAAAGACTTGTAACTTGGCCAACTTCTGGCTTAAAAAACAATCATCTTCAAATCAATATTCAAATTTGAATTTGCATCTTCCACTAAATACTCTTGAAATTGAATTTGACTTTCATGAGCCATTGTGTAGTCCATCACTATGCACTCTATAATGTATGTGAATTGTATTCTCTACCAATATTTTATCTTCCCCAAGAAGTTGCACTCGTGATTATTGTCACCAATGTTATCATAGAGTATATATAACCTTCTTGCTAAATTTTTTCTACAATAATTTGCAAAAACATCCCCATTGCTCACATATTCCAATAATTTCATCACTTTTCCAAGAGTATCATACATCAATGCATCACTGCATCACTTAATTTTCAATCACTTTGACTTCTTTTCAACATATAATCACAAAATATAGCTAGAAATTCATTACTAGTAATTCCTCCAACACCTTTATTGTAAATAAAAACAAAAGTTTCATTCAATGCCTTGTAAAAATGTTATTTATTTCAAAGTGTTGAGTAACATGTTGTTGGTAATTTTCATGTAGTCCAATTACGTTGCTCACAAATTAAAGAAAAATCTTAAGCACTACTGATTTTTTCTCTGACCTTTATTAGAAATTGCATAATTAGCTTGTTCAACTAGGGCAATTCTTTCATTTATGTAATGTATTCTTCAATAATTCTTGCCACCAATTTTAATTCTTCAAGAAGTTGAAAAAGCAGCCAATAAATTCCTATGAGATTGTCAACCTCATCTTTGAACAAAGCACACCAACATGAGTTCAATTGCTACAACAATTGAGTTTGTTGAAGTTCTTCAAGCTAGTTAAGTTCAATGCTAGCATGCAAGTAGTGTCCAATTCTTTTTTTTTTCCCCATTTCAAGCATTCCTCAACCATGACCATGTAATGTTTACATGAATTTTCACCAATCCTCAAAATTGACTTCTTTGAATAATATTCAATTGTAGCTTGTAGTAGATTGGCCTCAAAGATTGTTTCATATATGAAATTAATATCACCCAAATTAAGCTCACCAAAGATTTTGAGGGCATTTTTTTTATTAGTGCCCATCAATTTGCTCACTATGACATTCATGATTATTCAATTGCACTAGCTATCATTTTTTTCTTCATATCCACATATATCAAGTCGTAAAACAACAACATACAAATGTCTTTTACACACATTGGAGGCGCATTGAAGAATATTGTCAATCTATAAACCAAATTATAGTAGACAACCATTGAACTAAGTATTTGTAATTCTTCCATCTTGTTACAAGCTCCTCCAACAAAAACTCCCCTTGTTATTTTTCTTGGAAAATAGGGAGTACTACGGAGTTTCTATATTCTCTAAGAAATTCCTTATATTGGTTATAAATTTGTTGGTGATGTATATAGAGTATTATCTTGGTTGACACCTTTAATACAAAATGATATTGTAGGTTATTGAGGAAAGCTCCATAAATTCATCATTGGTGAAAATTTGTTCAATTCTCAAAAAAAATGTAATCTTAGTTATGACTCTATTTAAGATAATCTATTTTGTCTCAAAATAAAGTGGAGGACTCTTGAATTGCCCATCTAAGGATGAATACAATCCTATAGGATAATCTATCCATCAAAATCATTTTTACATATTTTTGATAGAAAGAAAAATGAAAAACAATTGAGTAAAAAATTTTAATCAAAAAAATCCAAAGTAGGAATAAATTAAATACAATCATTCTAAGTGAAAGATGTATAGGTCGCTATTTATGAGCATAGATTGGAGCAATAATAAATTATGAAATGCATTTGGATAGAAAAAATCAATCTAGAAATTGATAATACAAAGTTGAAGATGTTCATAAGAGTTCTCAATGCGTGCAATGCAAATAAAAATCTGGATCACGTTTTCATTCAAGTCTTTAACAACTATTGCCACGCCCCTATCTCTTTATGGGTGCCCTAAGTGCTTTAGTGAGCAGGGGACCTTGGAGGTGACTCCCCAAGCCTTACAAAAGTCTAATAAGGGAAAAATAAGAGACTCCCAAGCAAACAGGGCTCGATAGCGCATTGAGTTCAAAGAGCATGGTAGAGTTCCATACATGCTTGGAAAGATCTTGAGAAGACTCTTCTAAACTTCCAAAAAACAAGTGATTTGGACTACTGTAGTGAGTCAAAAGTTATGACCATTCAAAGTTGGGTGTGTCATGGTAGCGCTGAGACACTTAAGGGTTAGGAGTGAGAGGTTTCCAAAGATCCCTTCAATGAAATATGACATGTAGCATATCATTCAAAAGATATGAACACGAGGAAGATAGAATGACAAAAATTACAAGGTTTTTAAGCTATGAGCCTAAAGTTATGTCCAAGAGAAGGATTGTGGTGAAGGTGTGATGTCTCTCTTGGTGAACCCGAATCTTTGGAGTGCCATAATTTTGTGAGACTTTGTCTAAATGAAAACAAGTGAGTAGTCCATCGGCATCTACTCGTTGCATAGATATAGAAAATGAGCTTGCATGTAGAATTCAAAGCTCACTCTGCAAAATTCTGTCGTTTGCATCGTTTGCAAGTTCGGAAGTCCAAACGGAGGCGTAATTTGGAAGAATCAGGTGGTCTTCCAAAGCATAAATGTATCTAGATTCCTCCTTTGACCTAGAAAGGGGGGAGGGTGCCGAATCCTACAAAGGGTATTATAGGAGGGGGTGGTCTCCCTCTTCCTTCCCTTTTTGAGCCTTGGTGAGTGCCGGTGACTCATGGTTGGTGAGGTTGGTGATGCAACCTCACCACCGCTTCCAAGGCACAATGGGACACTTGTATGGGTGTCCCATGACATCAATTGAGTGGAGTCTCATTCCTTGTTGGGCCATTGTTGAGGTATCCCAAGTTGTGAGTCCCGATTAGTATTGAGGTGAAGGTAGGAAATACACAACGGGCCTAGAATGGGGATGATGCGACATTCAACGGTGGTTAGCAACGGTGGAGAGTATTGCCTCCACCGTGTGCTTGGACATTAGTGGAAGTTCCGCCCTATGTTACCAAGTGGCATGCCAGATGTTATGTGTGGAGTGTGTGTTAGGAATCCTGGGATTGGGATTTAGCAATGTGAATTGGAAACGGGGACTACTGCTGTAGGTGCTTGGCATGTGCAGTGTTAGTTAGTTGTGATCCAAATAATACTAGAATTGGAGAGCGGTGAGTCCATTTTGAGCTATTCACAACTTCAAAAGGGTGGTGGAAGCTGTAAGGTATTATTAAAGCCGCAATATCTATATTCAAATTTCAGCTTGCAAAAGTACTTGAATGTACATTTTACCATAATCTTTTTTTGCTAAAGACAAGTATTAGTAAGAATCAAACATTAAACTACCTTGAATATGATCTTGAAACCACTCACATGCAATGATGCTCTCCAACCTCAAAACTTTTTATCCATTTCTAAAATGCACCTTTAATAGAGACAATTGAAAATGCCCAAGTGATTCATGAGCCTCCTCATATAGGCATGATAAAATTGGGCATATGATGAGACACTTCAATTGTACCTCTTTTTTGTTCTACTTTGTACTTTGTTGATGATCTTTTCATGTTAACTTTGCCCTTATTCCTTAAACATAAGATAGACATTTTTGTGTCCTATGGATGACAAAGAATTTTGTGTAGGATAGAAGTGCAACTATTCATCTTCGGAATTTTGTATGAAAAGGAGAGATCTTCTACAGTACTTTGACTTCCAATGAGTGCTTTTGGATTTTCTTAAACCAATAATTCCTACGGTATCAAATGGATGATTTCCACGGTCACCAGGGGCCGTAGCACTTGGCATCACTGCATTTGTGCATTCCTTCTGTAGTTGATGATCAGCTGGTGTTGGTAATTCTTAAAGAATTTCAGGGTTTTAGATTTCGATTTCGAATTTGGATCATTCTTGTAACACTGTGAGTGCATTGTTCGGATCTTTACAAGTTTTTCACTTTGACGTGCCCTGTTTTTTTTTCTTGGTCGCTCTGATGCGAAGATTTTGAGGTGCTCTTTGAAGCAATCGGTGATCGAGGAGGGTTTGAGGTTTAGGATTTCGTGAGAGAGAGAGGCCTATGCATTGTAAAT
This sequence comes from Pleurozium schreberi, assembly GCA_006891605.1. Classification (NCBI taxonomy): domain Eukaryota; kingdom Viridiplantae; phylum Streptophyta; class Bryopsida; order Hypnales; family Hylocomiaceae; genus Pleurozium; species Pleurozium schreberi. The sequence continues at coordinate 105,573 of VACF01002156.1, read as the reverse complement.
TGCAACACCGCTTCGTGCCAATGTTGTGCTTAGTTGCATTTTCGTACTCTTCATCATGTCTAAACGCACTGTCATGATTCTCAATCGGAACTAACAACCTTTCAGTTTAACTACTGTACTGTAGGTGAAGATGCTCCTGTGTAAGGAAGAGTTTTCCTCATCACTTGAAGCATTGTAACCAGTATCTCGGACTGTGCTTCCTTGGAGAGTAGTATTCAGATCATGTAGGCAGATCACTTTCGATAACTTTCAGAGTCAGTTTTTATTGAGATCGATTTCTCTTGACACTGTGTGTGAATTTCCTTTGCAATTTCGATGAGAGAGGTTGTAGATCAATGTTGAAGCGATATTAGACAGTCCTGTTTGCAAGTAGTGAGTGGTGTGATTATGCTATCAATGCTGTCTGTGGTCGTAGACATTTAGCCAAGTGATGCTTACAGCACTTGCTTTATTGATTGTTAACCATCCCGTTGAGGTTATGTCCAGTAACTTGAAAATAGACTCTCTTTTATGAGAAATAACATCCCTCGCCTCTCTCGTGACTTGACATGTGTTTCTCATAACAAGATCCTACTTGCACATTACTTAGTCCATGATTTTCAACCACCCAGAGACCAAAAAGTGGTCACATAGGGACTACTGGACTTGTTAGGTCATTGGCGTGTTGAGATTAGTTCGTGTTCTCAAGCAATTGGTAGGGAACACTGTCACTGAACCTTGAGAGACTGAAGCAAAAACAGAGAGGTCCATGTCCAGTTTTCGGAATTTCACATCGTCGATGCGAATGGGAGGAAATGGAAACTTCACCTCAGGCTTGTTGTGTGTACCACGGCCTTGTTTGTTCACGTTCCGGACTCAATTCCCGATTAAAAAGCAATACAGGTAAAAAGAACCAAGGCTGATGGAAAACCCCGCTTCGAGGCTCGAGAAACTAAATTTAGGGTTTTCTTTTGTGATGGCTTGATTCGGAGGTTTTCTCTTCCCATGTGTCATTTCTGAGGAAACAAAGATAGTGAAAACTGATCAATCTTATGAAGGCAAGTGAGAATTGTGAGCAATGGGGGAGATGGTGAAAGAATTGGGTTAAATGCGATGATTGATCAACGGTGCCCTAATTTCAACAGATGGTCAAATTCGGCGAGAAGTTGCTGATTTCAAGCCATCCGGCAACTATGCTCTGAGAGAAGTATCTGTTATCAATTGTGATTACGAACGCGACACTGGCCGAGAGGTAAGGACAAGCTCTGGTTTTGTGTTTCCGACTTCAATTCTGATAGGGTTAGGTTTCGGTGATTCTGTTTTGTGACTCTTCAAGTGAGGGTTTTCGGGTGTGGTTTGCAGATAATGGAGTGATTTACCTTAGAAGACATTGATTGTGGCAGCTAACTCAATCGAATGTAGCCCAAATCTCATTTATTGAAAAATGGGTTCATACAAGATTTTGATGGTTCATTCTCTAGGTGTTTGGAATGGATATTTTGCTTATAATGGAGTGGTTTACCTTAGTAGCTTTCTCAATTTCAGGCAATTGTGTATGAGGGCAGAAACCGAAATTTTAGTTGCCTTCAATTAGTGGGGTCATGAAATGGAGTGGTTTATTCTACATGAAGAAGTTGATGACTTTTTGGTGCTCAAGGCTTGTCTTACACTAATTTTGAATATATGCCAAGGGCTTATGCTCCATAACACATAACCTCAATGTAGTCCATTTTAAGACAAATGATAGTCTCTCATTGGATGAAGAGAAGCCATGTTCTTTTTCATAAGGTGGGGCTCCTTTAGCATTATGATGCTCTTCTTTTAGACCCTTGATTGACCAAAATTCAACCGTCCAACATTGGGGTTGTGTATCTAGAAATGTAAAAGCAAAGGCTCATTATGAGAAACAACATCACTCTTCACTCCTATGACTTGGCATAATATTTCTCATAACAAGGCTTTGCTTTCACAMGACCTAGTCCATTTTGCCACTCTAGTGTGTGAAACAAGTAGGAGCATGYACAAAGATATGGATTAATTGCACAAGTTGATAAAATTTTCTACAATATTGAGTAGAATACATCCGTTATACATAATGGAAACAAAATTCTTTGTGMAAAACAATCAACTTCTCTTTGAAGAGAATTCCAAGTTTCAATCAAACAATGCTTGATGCATCTACATGACGAGACATACAAGGTCTCTATAAATTCCAAAAACACGAAGTCATATATTATGTGAAAAAAATATTCACTAGTATACACAAACAACGACTGCAATGTGCAAATTTGTGATACTCAAAAACTAGCACCTCTTAATGAACTGAGGAAGGGCTTAAGTGCAAACAAGTACAAGAGATCTCTTGTACCAAATGGTGTTCTTGAACCACAAAGTAGTCAAAGAGAAGGGGTGATGAAGTGGAAGTACCAAAAAATTTGGACCAAAATTGTAGAGATATTCACTTCTAAAACATTTGTTTAAGTTAAGCATCAATAATTGAGAGTAAATCACCCATAAATGAAAACAATATAATTTTCACTCAAATGGTGGATTCACACTCAAAGATTACATTGTGCACCCAAAAAATGAATCCAATGACTCCTCCCAATGGCTTCCTTCACATATAGTTTACCACACCTTCTCATTCATGCTCATCTTTTTTAAGTGTTGATATTTAGATAAAATTTGACGAGTGTTGGTACCTTACAAGCAACCTTGTTAAGTACTTGAAATAAAGATTAAAATATTTACAGATTTGAGACAATGTGCACCCTAAAATAATGGATTCAATGACCTCTCCCTATGACTTCCTTCACATATTAGAGATTACCACACCTTTATCATTCATGCTCATCTTTTTAAGTGTTGATATTTAGGCAAAGTTTGACATTGAATGCTCGTAGACTACCTTACAAATAACCCTGTTACGCACTAGAAAAAATGATCAAAATATGTACAGATTTGAGACAACTCATCTTTTTAAGTGTTGATATTTAGGCAAAGTTTGACATTGAATGCTCGTACCTTACAAACAACCCTGTTAGGCACTTGAAATAAGGATCAAAATATCTTACACATTTGAGACAACCGTGCATGGATTGCTTTTCAAATACTCTGCAAAAAGAAAAGAGTTTAAAAGTCCTCACATTTTGCTTTGTTGTGACAGGGCTGACCTAACTTAATTTCAGATGCGCAGCTCATTGAAGCCATGAGCACGGTAACAACGCATTCCAGCGCGGCAATAGCCATCTTCCCAATCTCTGCACAAGAGAGTCTTGTAATCGGAGTATGGCTTCACCACATTCGCCGCATCTGTGCCGCCAGCTCGTTCATTGTTTCTGCATCATCATCACACAAACCAAAACTTTAAAAATTGTTCATGCAGTCAAGTCAGTCAGTCGGAAGTCAGGCTAAAGATGCAAATTCAGAGAGATTTTTCCAAAAAAAATGAACAATTTTGTTTGAATTGTAATTTACAATCAGAGCCTTAGAAAGGCTTAAAAAAAAAACATGAACTTTTTCAATGAATTGCAACTTACAATCAGAGCCTTAGAAAGTCTCTTTTAAGAAAAAAAACATGAACTTTTTCTTTGAATTGCAACTTACAATCAGAGCCCTGACATTCGCTCAAGTGATCTGGTGTGGCACCACCAGAACCTTGGCTCGGAGGATTTGCTTCAGAAGCCAGCCTTGTGTATTCCTCACAAAGGGCCGCTTTCTGCGTTTCAGTTTGTAAAGCTTAGGCTCCATTAGGAAGCACAAAACCTTCAAAAAATTAACTAACCCCTAAATGCCCAAAGGCTCAAAAAGTGTCCACTTCTATATTTATAGCAATTTGAAATAACTGATCATTTAGAAAGCTTCAAAGAAAGATAACAAAATGTGCCTAAAGAAAGAAGTGACCGTGTCCTACATAATGTGCCTAAATGTCACCTAGGAAGGTGATTAAAGAAAAGGTAACCAAATGCACCTATAGCAAAAAGAAATCATACAGTCCAATAGAAATGTGTTTTTGAAAGTTACGCGGAGATCCTGCACGAAATACAATGAAAAAATTTATTCCTAAAAATGAGTGAACAACACAAGGCGAGGCTTACGGAGACCAAGAGAGTAAAGTATTGGAATACAAGGATTTCAACAATAGGGTTTTCAGTAAAATCAGACTCTTTCAAGATATTATAAAAGAGGGTCTTCTCCGTGATTCATGAGGTTTTCATTTTGATCACAATGATTACCGGTATACAAATGCAGGCCTTCGTATGATCTATGACATGATTAGCGTGATCATAGGGTAATCTCCACATTAATCATGGAGAAAATCGTCTTTATGATGTTGTCGAAGAGTTTTTGCAACAGCCTAATTTTACTAAAAACCCTGTTCAACGTAGAAATCCTGTAGGTGAAGCTATTGCCGAAAACAACGACAGCCATGACGGGTATGCTCTCTAACTGGGTCATACAAGTAACTGCAAGATACAGACCTCTTTAATTAACCTACATGAGAACTGAACATCATTAAATTTAATCCTGGTTTTGAAGGAATGAAATACCAGACCAAGGCGTTGGATCACAGGCATATTTTTCACGGAACAAGCAAACGAACTCCTTCCACTTGGCCTTCTCCAAATTGAGTTGTCGAGCCCATTCATAGGCATCCCCAAACAGCCCTAGAAGAACCAGTTGGATCTTCTTCTTGGAGTTGAGATTCTCTTGAACAGCCCAATCCTCAAAAACTCCAATCCAGTTGTCAGCTTCCTGCTCGCTTTCTTCCCCGTAGAATGGAGGAATCTCCACATGCCGCGGAGTTCCAGGGGGGAAGTCGAGACCATACGTCTGCTTGATGTTGTACCGGATGGAGGAGCACAGAGCATACCTTGCCGAGTTGAAATGGTCATGGTGGCAGGCTTTCCAACCCATTTTTCGCCCGTCTCTTTGCCTTACTCTGGCCAAATTCTCCCAGCTTCAACAAACTCCTGCATTCCCGAGCTTCTTCACGAAATAAAATTGCGTTGCCGAAAGTTTCATACCACCATGAAAGAGACAGGAACTCTTCGATTCTATTTGAGGAAAGTGGTCTAAAGAAGTAGAGACTAACAGTGTCAGTGATCATGAAATGGGATCATTCTTGCATCACCAATTCAGAGTCAGAAACCCCTTGCCATCCTCTTCGAGCTATATCATTCTGCACACCGCAAATAGGTAAGTGCACAMCTGCTCTGTAAATACTTCCTTGAAGGCGAGTCAAATATGATCATTATTGTTAGGGTAAAGCAACCAAATATCGGAATTTCCATTATATCAAAAGAACGAGAGGTGATTTAGAAGWACGAATCGCATCGCAACAGAGAAAAAAGGCGAAATTAAGTTATTTTCTAACGAAAGGTGAAGAAAATCTCTTCGTGTTTCACACCACCAGTCTTTCCTACATACCACAACCCTCAAATAGATGGAAATACTTGGGACGAAAGATATTCTCGAACCATGTGAAACTGTCTGGATCCCAATGTGCAATGGTTTCTCAACCGAGGTTTGACAATGCTCACTTTTAAGGCAGTCTCGAACACCAACTATGAYTATCATCGAGTTATCTAGGGTTTCAATACARCACCAATTGTTGCTAAGTCTGTCGGAACACAAGGGGCTAAAAGTTGTAGTAACAACTGAAACTGCCACATGGGCAAGATATGAACGAGGCCTGCCCTCTCATCCCCAAGAGGTGACAACTCTAAGAATCCGCACACCGTTCACCTCTTCAAACTCAGRAAAAATCAACGTCTGAAATTTGAAATATCCACTTTCATGGCAGCTACTGAAACAACCAAAAGACGAAAGCATGCAACCAAATGAGAAAGGAGTCTTGCCACCAAGCAGAGAAGTTGAACAATTTGCATGCTGGAATGAGAAAAATCGCGTGGACTAGGGTCTAAATTGTATAAAGAACCATTGAAGGTGGATACACTTGTTCAGTCAAATTTTGGGCGGCGCTTTCAGTTGGAAAGCCCCGAATCGCCCCTACTGTCCACTGAGATACAATTCCAGCGCAAATTGCGAATCTCAATGCCTTCACTAGCTTCTCTTGATCGAGAAGGAGTTGTGGTTGGGTTGTCAATTTTCGGATAATAGCTGCAAATGCCACGAGGACCGTAAGAATAGCACCCTACAGAACAGTGACTGTATTAACRCCCTCACCACATGCTAACTGTAACTGATTGCTACTGAAGATAGCCGTTAGCGACCGGCATTTTAACTACCGTACATTTAASCTCAAAATAGCAACGAAGTCCAAATTAAGTCTCATGTTTTCTAGCAGCATTGAATACTCTAATTTTATTTATAYATMGACKAGCACATGAAATGTTCTTCRGCGATTCTGGTGATATAAAATACATACTCATCTAGACTAAATTCTTCGCAATATGATCAATCGAATTGATCATTTCAAACCATGAATYAAAGCTCAAACAAAAYGACTTGAATGCTTTACTTCCTGGTATCCAGTTGCGGCCACAAAGAGAAAGGGCAATGTATTGGCAGGAACGGTAAAGTATAMTCAGACCTCATGAAGATGACCTCTAAAACAAAATTCAGGGATATCTCGAACACTTGCAACACTATCATTCACTGTAGCACAATGATCCCACATTAAAACTATACCATAAACATTATTCAGGGACTCCAGGCATGCAGATTAAAGAGATCAGGGTGTACCAGCAATGATGGCGTCTCCTGAGCCAGTTCGATCGCAACTAAACGGTGTGACCAGCACATCCTCCGTTCCTGCCACCGAGCCATGGAAAAACGGCGTGTAGTAATGAATTCGCCAAGTGCCATCGGTGACGACGAGAATGCGTAAATTCTTATGCCACACTTGCTCYAGCTCCTCCGGCATGTAGTGATATTCCTCCCTTCCCGAGGTCGTTTGCCTCATCTCATCCACAGACTTGGAGAAGTACACCGACTGCCGTAATCGTTTCTTCTCATAGATCTCCTCGCCCAACAGAAACTCCAGCTCTTGCTTCGTGACTTCGATCATGGTTGACTTCTTCCACGCTTTCTCGATGGTGCTCCACGTAGTTTCCCGGGATTGCCAGTATGGCAGCGGCAGATTCACGTCGAAGAAAACCTCGGCGCCTCCTTTCCTCGCCGTGTCGATGCTGGACATGAGCGTCGACCGCAGAGGCTCGTAAATAAGACTGATGGAGGTGAACTGGAACATGCGGGCCTGCATACAAAAACGGACCAGCGATCAAAAAGACGTCATGGGAAGGCTTAGCAACTCCTTAACTGCTGAAGGAAAAATTGGTATTTTTAGCACTTGTGAGTGGGTCCGAGGACATTCTTTTGTCCAATTTTATTTCCTTTTCACCAACATACGCAAACTTTCTTCAGTGATCCTGCTRGCATGATCTGAATTCTAWTCTTTTCACAATAYGATCAATCATATTGGTCGGTTAGCGGATAGCCTAATGAAACAGAACCTCATAAAGAGTTGGTGCGCTTCCTTCAATATATCGAGATCAACCTCCTCAAATTTGACCCTGTCTTAACTATCATCTTCACAATATGATCAATCAGATTGGTATGTTAACCATGAAATCTAGGTTCTTTACTAGTTAGCCTAATGAAGCTGAACCTCTTGAAGAGTTAGTGTACCTCCTTGAGAATGTTGAGATCGATATCCTCAGCTTGCAGTGTAGATTCTACACTTGGCGATTCGCACGTCATCTGAACTCCTGATCCGGTGCCGCAAGTGAGCTTCATCTGCGAGACGGCAGTTCCATAGCAGTCGGCCACTTTGACACCCCGTGTTTGAACKCCATTACTGTTGAGAGTCATCAGCAATTCGTTTCCGAAAACATCGTTGGCCACCTTTCCCACAAACACTACGCGTCCACCCAGCCTCGCCAAGGCTATCGCTACATTGGAAGGCGAGGAGCCAGGAGCACGGGAGAATTCGGGAGGGCTCCATTGAAGGCCTTTCCATGAGGAGTAAATGTCCTCGTCCATTTGCCTCTCGAAGGGTCTCACTGTCGGAAGAAACTCGTAATGCGCCTCCCCAAAACAACACACCAACGGTGGCCAGTCGTATTCCTCTCCCTCTTCATCTTCTTCTTCATCTTCTTGTTTCACGCCTTTACTCTCCCTTCTAGTCCGCTTGGCCGTTGACGTGCTTGCCTTGCCTGCGCACATTCAGCTTGAGGTAAGTATACCACACCTAATAACTACAATATATAGAGATTACTTTTAAGCGCTGAGCATCGTTTCTATCATTAGAATGGCCACATTTTTAAATTTTCTATTTTTCAACTAAAATTTACAAAGAATTATTTCATGAATTCAAACTCCCCCAAACTATGAATCAGCTATTAAATGGTTTGTTTAAAAATTTCTTCCTTAGTTGAATACCAAATACCTATAAACATATGCAAAACCTAATTGATAGCTAAGGAGGATTAACATTATTATATTGTTAACTTCTAAAAGTCCAAACACCGTTTTTTTGCCAACATAGCAAATTTGGGTAGCTCACTACAGATGGGATTTTATTTTATTTTTTGAAAATTCCACACAACATGTGCCCGAGGTGTAGCTTTAAGGCACAACAATTTTTGTAACTTTTGACTACATGGTAAAAAAAGTTATTGAATGATATGTAGTTTTCAATATTTGGCTATCAAAATTTGATGAATTCAAATTTCCAAATTTCATTGTGTGAATAAATAGCAAAATAAAAAATTCCAGTGTTTTCCCCAAAGGTAAAATGCGGGGCAATGAGAGGGTCCATTCACCCTAAGTGGCCTCAAGGGCTAGGGTGGACTAGCCCCCTTCTCGGCCACTCCAAGTAATTACAGGGGTGCAAGTAAAATAAAAAGCCTCCTATTTTGGATGCAATTAATTTATCTTGTACATCCTTCCTAACTAATTTGGGGTCTTTGATTGCAAATATGAATTCAAAACTTGCAAATTTCATCATGAGTGGAAAATATAAAATTTCAGGGTTTTATTGAGTGGCCGAGCAAGGGGATCAGTTTACCCGGCCGCCCCAAGCTAACGGCCAGGGTGGACTGGCCACTCGCTCAGCCACTCCAAGTATTTACAGGGGTGCAAGTAAAGTAGAAAGCCCCTTATTTGGGGTCCAATGGAGTTGCCTTGTATGTTCTTCCTAATAAAATTTGGGGCCTCTGATTGCAAATATGAATTCAGAATTTGCAAATTCTATCATGTGCGGAAAATAAAAAAATTTAAGGGTTTTACCGAGTGGCTGAGCTAGGGGTCAATTCACCCCCGCCAAGCTGACGGAGTGGAAATACTGTATGTTAAGGTTTTGTAGTTCTGTTACTTCTGTACGAGTAGATGAAAAGCATTCCGGGTTACTTTAAAGGTGTTACCACTCCGTCACGTTGGCTTCGGACCCGAGAAACTGCGCAAGAAACTGCGCGGAAGTGCTCGGTTTCTCTCCCTGTTTTTCGCCTCTTGTTTTCTGTGGCCAAGCGAGCTCCACCGAGAATTCTTTCTGTACGGAATGCCGCAGACTTGCTGCGTTGGTGCATTGAATGTCGGCCAGGTGAGGTCCGGCAGGTGAAAAAAAACTCTGTTCTCAAAAACTCTGTTATCAGAAACTGAAATTGCATTTGAACGATCAAAGTACCGCCACAGGTGATTGCAGGTTTCACTTTAATGCTATTCATCGGAGCTGAGTAGCGAGGATATTCCGTCGTCTTCGAAGACSATCAAGAGCGCGAAAGACGCAGAACCTGCGTTGCGAGTGGAGCCCGGGATTGAGCCTGACCTACCGGCAGCTGAGAAATTGCAACCTCGTWGCTCGGTTGTTCCGACACGTCGCTGTTGTAAGAGGTTCTTATAGGGAGCCATTGAGATGGCAGTCGATAGAGAATACTGCCGTTGCTTGTGAACGAATTGTTTGAGCATTTGAGAGCGGCAGTTGGTCGACATCTTGGTGGTTAGGGACTCGGACTGCGATTCGCTATGGCGTTTGTAATCGACGAGAATTATTTGGCCATTACTGCAATAGTCACYGTGAGTATAAATAATGCGCTGGTAGTCTTGATTTCAGTTTTCCGACGAGCGCTTGTTTGGAATCGGGTCTGACAGGCTATTGGAATGTTCGGTACATGCCGTGTTACAGGAATTCGGACTATTGCTGTTCTTAAAATTTTGAATTGCATTGATTGCTGTATACTGCTCTCTGGTATTCCAGACTCTGTTCTTGAGCTGTAAATTCACCTTCAAAAGATTCATGAATGTTCGAATTGTCACTGAATTAGAATCTGGAGAACGGGAATATTCCTTTGTTYTGCAATCTACTAGATTTGATGACTCTGTTTAGTGATTTTCTGCTCTGTTGCGAGTGCAGATATGCTATCAATTTGCGTTYTTCATTGTAGCTGCCACCTGTAAATTCGACAAGGTTACTGACTTCGCTGGTAAGTGTTTTTCTGGCGTGCTGTGCTGTGAGACTCTCTGCTAATAACTTATAATTTTGATTGTATTTTGCTTTTTTCTGGAGCTAAAACTAATCTTCAGATCTAATCTTGCAGGCGGTACGAACTTTGTGATACTTGCGGTTCTTACATTTTTCCTATTGCTTTGAAATTCCGGGAATTGAACTCTCTGCATTTTTGAAAACTCAATACCTGTGTTTGGACGGCTGAGCTGTTGTTTTATATTTCCTTCTCATTTTATTACTTCATTGTTTCTTCGCGCACTAGTCAATACCTCCGTGACCTTWAAAATTTTAAATATATAGATACGGAATCTACGGATTTAAAGCTGACAATATACTGCCGTTGATGGTGCAAGTGTAAGACACTATTGTGCTGGTCAGGAGCCTTAAGTTTCCAAGGTTTTGATGTTGACGTCACATGTTTCTTGTCAGGCAATTTGGGTGTGGACGGTGAGCTTGCCCGTGACCGTAGTCAATGGAAGTGATAGGAATCCAGATATTGAAGCAGCGGACATTGTGGGTTGGATTCTGTGGGCTATTGGGTTGTTTATTGAATCAGTTGCGGATCAACAAAAGCTGAACATGAAGAAAAGTCCTGCCAGTAAAGGGAGATGGTGTGATGTCGGCGTCTGGGGTTGGTCTAGACATCCCAACTACTTTGGAGAGGTGAATATTATTATCTTCTGTCGTATTATTTTCATGTGAATGAGACTGCTCCCTCTTAATTTGAAATAAGAAATAGTTTTATGGGATTGAGCATGCCTAAAAACTGTTTCTTGGTATGACCTCGTTTGATACTTATTGAGCTCTCYTCTTTACTATAGACAATGAAGGATTGAGTACCCTCTCTAAKTCATTCATTTAAGATGACGCATCTGTACTTGGCAGATTCTTTTATGGTGGGGCATATTCATAAGCGCTACTCCAGTTTTAAGAAAAGGACAATGGGCAGTTGTTGCTGGCCCCATCTTCATCACGCTGCTTCTGCTCTTCGTGAGTGGACTACCGTTGCTCGAGGTATTCAACAGCTACCACCACCTGTGTCAGTTTTCTCCGTGTTCAGGATATTGGGGCAATTTCAATGCATTTTTCAAGTTTTCAGATGCCTTTTAATTTTGTCTGATTCTTTATGTTCTGTTCCTGAACTGTGCAGGAATCAGCTGATAAGAAGCACGGCAAGAACCCAGAATATCGGACTTACAAGAAGAAGACAAGGTAAAGTCCACATTAAGGAGCCGTTATATGTTTTTCCTCTTAGTCCTCTTTGCGATTTGCATGAGCTGGTAATATCCCTCGTAGTCGTTGAAATTCGTTTGACTAGCTAGCTTTTTCTTACCCTTTGCAACTACTGTTCATTCGATGGTGTGGCGATGGAGGATTGTTTATCGTGGTTCTTTATTTTATCGAGGATACGAGAAACTCGTGCTTATGCAAGCTCGTCATTGATTTTAAACTGTAGATGGAATTCTGGAATCATCCAAGTGGATTACTCTGATAATTGAGCGTCGTTCAATGTATAAATAGGGCTCAATTTTAATCCATGAGAGTTAACAGACTTCCTGTTCTTCTGCAGTCCCTTAATACCTCTACCTCCAGCGTTGTATGGAAGACTCCCAAGTTGGTTGAAGCTCGTGTTCCTTCTTGAGCTGCCGTTATACAACAAGAACCTATCAAGTAATCAAGAACCGTTGCAAACAAGCTCCGAAGTTGTGTAGTATTTTCCTCGTCACCATTCCGGTCCACTGAGTTAAAAGCGGGAGTTCTGCTTCAGCTATGACATATATTTTTTTCACCTGTAGTTTCTGTAAAGCTTCTCTTCAACTTCTCTAAGTCAGAGGTTTCAAATTGGAGGCTTGCAACTCAAGTCATAGAGAGCATGTAAGAGTGCCCCCGTATACTTCTTGGTAGCTCAAATTATACGTCCTGCAGAGATTATTCTTTGGTTTTGGAACCGGAAGAGTAGTTCAATCCGTTTTTTACACTTCATGTGAATCTATTGTAGATCAATTCGTTTATTACTCGTTTTGTGCAGCCAAAGTAGTTAACTGTAATTGTAGTCAATTCAAGGTGCAATGTACCGCTGAAATTTCTGTACGCACTGCATCATGTTCAATATGAATTATTCATTGATCTATGTGTGCATTAGGAGAGATATGAGCCCTCCAAAAGGCTGTCAAAACGTGTCAAAACGAATCAGCCGCAGGGCAGGGCCGTGTGACACTACAAAATTTTAAAAAAAATTCATTAAAAATTCATTAAACATTAAAATAAACATTAAATTAAATTGAGAATGTGACGTGCCATGCCAAATCTCAAATAATAAATAAATAAAAATTCCATAACAACACCATGGCCTTTTTGAATTTGCAGCCTTCTAAAGGGCTCCATATGTCTTCTACTGAAGTTTTTTGTCTCACTTCAAGTTTCTATTTCTAGATTCACTTTCTGGTCCTCTTCCGCATTCAAAATCCTATTCCTATAAAGTAGGTACACCCAAAAGCGCCACAAATTGGTGTTGTGCATAGGTCCTACTATTGTACTGCTTAAATTTTTGTATTGTCTTGTTGGCAAGAAAAAGGAGTTTTCCAATGTAATCTCTAACATGTCTACTTTGTATTTGTATCGTTACAATTCAAAAATCGTCATACAATTTATCAAAATGTCGTGTTTTTGTTCAATTTGGAGCAAATTTTTACAAGCTCAAAACATGCCGTGAGCATTTAGGGTTAATGGAGAAGTTTTAGAAATATGTGTTGTATAAATAATGAAAGAAATTTTGTTTTCTTCAAGTCTGTATCAAACAAAATACTATCATTATTAAGTTCCTAAAGAGACAATTCTTGGTAATTTTTAATTATTCTAGAATGTTCCTAAAAAATATGAACTATTATAAAACTTAAAGCTTTATATTTGGACTTAAGATGAGCTCAAGAAAACACTAGCTAGGTATATAAGATTCCATAAGTTACTAGAATAAAGACTTTTGCAAGAGACATCTATTAGTAATAAAAATGAGCTTAAAAAGGTAATTCAAAATATAATTGCTTAAGACACCTTAACATTATAAGACATCCCAAAAAATATGAAATTTTTATATTTTGAATGGAAAATTTATTATGATAATTTAAAATTTGAAAAGAGGTGTGTCAAATGAGGTGTATCACAAGAGCCTAAAGTAGGACTTCTAATACGAGCCGATCATGGATTGTTGTGACACATTATTGTAGAGAGGTTATTGCAATGATGGAGGGTCATTTGCATTCACAAGGTTTATATGTGGTTCATACTGGACCGGTTTGATAGATTATTGTAGAGAGGTTTATTACTTGAGAGAGTGATTTTTAGAGGTTCTATTGGACTAGCAATTATTTTGATGAAAATTGGTTGTGTGCTTTGGACATGTTTGCATTTGTGTGTTGTTCAAAATTCAAATCCTTGATCTTTGGTCATCAATGAATTTATAATACTTTGTATTTGATCATATAATTATGTCTACTTGCTATTAGTGATATTTATGAGTGCATTTGTAGAAGGATACCAATCGTTCACGTTCTAAACTCAAAATGTTACGGAGTGTGTAGTAATGATTAATGAATACTGCCATTTTAACAAATTTAAATATGCAAACAGTCACATGATTAGAGCAAGACCACACTAATAAAGATTTAGGGCAACGATTTCAATAGGAAACATCGCCATCATCGTCGTCACTGCCTTGCCAAGGAAGGCAGAAGAGTCTCGCACCGCTCACCCGGTGCTCTCTCGCTTCACTTCATCCCCGTCATCGTTCTGCTTCCACGCCAATTTCGCCGCTGKCGCCCCGCGTCTATATATTGCCCAGATCGGAAGGCCTTCCGGTTCGATTTGGATTGCCGAAAAAACGCCACCTGCATCGGTTCTTTTTCCAGCGAGAACGAGCGCCTAGAATTTCTTGTGTTGTTGGTCATGGCGACACCCGCTGCTGGACATACCGGAGAATCCTCCGATCCGTAACGATCTCTCTCTTTCTCTTTCTCTCTCGCTGTTGCTGTTTGCTATGTCAATTGATGGAGTTGTCGTCGGTCGGGGTCAGGGAGCTAGGGTTTGAATCGGACGTAGAATTCGATGGAGCGCTACTGGTTTGTTTGTTGTCGCGTGTTAATTGGAGTCTCGATTTAGGGTTTCCTGCTTGCCTGTTGGTCATCGGGCGATGACGACTTGTCTTAGGGTGCGGAGGGACGTGTTCCGAGTCGGTTCCTGACTTTGATTTTACGTGGTCGATGTGTTTTTGTGGCATTGTGGCTGCATAGTTTGGTGTGGATGGAGTGGGAAATGGTTGGYGGTTCAGCTCATGTGTTTGGTCGGGTTTTGTGAAGTTCTTGCGCGTTACTGTTTCCGTTTCGGAGTAGATGTCAATTACAAGAGTATTTTGTGTTTTGGGGAGGATGTCTTAGTTGTGGAAGATGAATGGTGGAGCTCGTATCCTCGGCAGTGTTGATATATCGCGGGGTTGTCGACTGCGCGTCGTGAAGTGTGTGCGAAGAGTTGCTGTATTGGGGATTAGTTTAGGTGTGTTTGTGTGGTCGGTCGTGATAAGGAAGCTGTTTAGCTGACTTTTCTTGTTCAGTGCTTGTAGCTACCCAGTTCTGTGTTTTGTGACATTCTTGCATGTGGTCGTAATCTCTTTTGCCGGGAAACCAGTGCGTAATTGTTGACTTCTTTTCTTTGCCGAGCTTCGCATGTAATGTTGTACGATTTGTTACGGTTGTTTGTTGAGCGGATTTCGTTGTTATTGTCGTTTTGCAGTAAGCCAGCTAAGAAGGACTTTTCCACTGCGATTCTAGAGCGTAAGAAGGCTCCCAATCGGTTGATTGTAGACGAGGCCGTGAACGATGATAACTCTGTGGTGGCTTTGAATATGGAGACCATGGAGAAGTTGCAGCTTTTTCGTGGAGACACTGTGCTGATTAAGGTTCGTCTCATGGATCAGCTTATCTACATTCCCCTTCCCGACGACGCTTCTCGTTTGCGCATCTTCCAGGCCGCTTTGCGCAAGTCTCCGATTGCGAAGGAGGTGGATTTGGAGGCGTTGGCGAGGTACACCCAGGGTTTCAGCGGTGCAGATATCACTGAGATCTGTCAGCGTGCGTCTAAGTATGCGATTCGCGAAGACATCGAGAAGGTTGTTTTCCTGCGCCTTAGGATGTATAGGATAGTTGACGTTTGTTGTAGACTTTCATTTGGTGTTGATTTTGTTGCATTGCGTTGGTCCATCTTTGTGTTTTTTAGCGTGAGAGGGAAAGCAGGAGTTGTTTTTGTTTTTGGTGTTGGTTTCAAGAGCAGAGTTTGGAGCCTGAACGTTTTTCTGGCCGGGTGTTTATGTAGTTGTGTCACTACAGTGGGAGTCGCACTTTTGTGATTGGCAGTGGAAGGGCTTGTCTCTTGTAGGGGATGGAGATTCGGTTGAGTGTTGTGTTTCGGAGTCTGATGTTTTTGCATTTGCTATGTGATGTCAGGACATCGAGAGGGAAAAAAGGAGGTCAGAGAATCCTGAAGCCATGGAAGAAGATGAGGCGGAAGAAGTCGCCGAGATTAAAGCGCGTCACTTYGAGGAAGCTATGAAGTTTGCTCGTCGCAGTGTGAGCGATGCCGACATTCGGAAGTACCAGGCGTTCGCTCAGACCCTGCAGCAATCTCGTGGATTTGGGTCTGAGTTCCGATTCCCGGATCGTCCAGCTGCATCTGCTGGAGCCCCTGGCGTTCCCGAAGGCGTTCCCGCATTTAGTGCTGCTGCTGCTGACGAGGATGATTTGTATAACTAGTTGTGTGAACGTTAGTTGTGATTCCGAAGACGGGCTGTAGGATTCGTTGGTACGCATTTGTACACAGTTTTTCTTGATCTCTTCCCACAAATACCTTCACCTTGGTTTGGTGTCGAATTTTGTTGCCAAATGGATCTAGCCTTCTTCCTGTTCTTCTTGAATGGTGTGAGGTGATGCCCATSGTGAGTTTTCGCGATGWTCCATGTTTTTAGGATTCCGTGCTACCTGGTATGATGGAGATAAATAATATTGAGTAACTAAGRCCRTAACATTKGAAGAAATGGTGAACTCAATAGATTTAACCGCAACCGCACTGTAGTCGTGGTTCCATGAATTCATTCCTTCACCCATAGACTAGACTATTCTAGAAGTTTGAAGTATCCTTCGAGAATCCGTAGTATCGGTGTTGGGAGTCGAAAGAGGAACCATAGACTTTAATTCGAGGAAGCAGACTGGTGGTATTTTAGCACGCATAGACTATACACAGGAAGAATAACCAGCCTCAAAACGTGGCCGTCACTCGGGTATTGAATTTTTCCAGTGCATGCTGCGCTTTTACCACCACTCTGCTGCGCTTTTTAGGCATGTCCCTAAAGAAGTTCCTACCATTTTCACTTTCTCACGCATTGTCTCATTGACAAGGTCTGGGGTCTGGACCGGACGAGAAACCGTGGTGTCTTCTCCCATTTTGCCTGCTCTGAGCTTCTAGACTGAATTATCTGTTTCTCATCTGRTTCTGGGTCTTTGTKTTTGTTYCTTTGWTCTACCTMTACTCCCCATCTTCGGTCTTGTCCCCCGTTTTCCAGTCCTTGCAGCCGGTTTTGGTTGGTTGCAGTGGTCACTTGTGTTTTACAGAGGAGAATCTCTCCTAACGCGAYATGAGTCCTAGTCTCACTTTCTGTCCGGTGAGATATTGATTTGGTATCTGAATTGAATTGAACATACTCTGCTTTAATGGCCAGGCAACTTGTAAGAGAGGTTGGAGTTCGTTCTCTCTTGCTGAAGTTAATTGAAGGAACGGCAGGAGAGGAAATTTGGATGTTGTTGAGCAACGACAGGGTCTGTGCACTTGAAGTGGATGTGATCTCATCGTTGGGTTAAGCTTCTGCTTGCAAGTCTGGAACGTAACGGCACGACAACGCTGCACCTCTTTTCGAAGAGATCTTCTCCGACCACTGGAAAGAGGTAACTTTGCTGCTGTATTTCCAAGTCTAGAAGTGTTAAATATGTATTAGAGAAGGATGTGTCCAGTTCATCATTCATTAGCTCAAGCTGAAAGGCAGATGCCACATCTCTAAATTTGGAACAGTAGTTTACCTATCATTGAACAAAATTGGTAAATGAGAAATAGGGATGAAGAACCAAAAGAATTCCAGCACCTGCAGGTGGGGCGGCCGCCTCATCTCCTCATCTTGAGCTATTCAGTTCAGAATGATGGTGCCTGAAACGCAGAGGCTTCAGTAGTTSACTRTYTGATGATACAGKATCTCCTCYCCRKTTTCATCTACTGTAGGTGCTTGRTGTGGAATGACTTGCGATAGAGTGGCTTGCTTCATAAACGCTTGYTTAAAATAGAMTAGAGTTGGATTAGTTTGTTTACACATTGYATTCGATATCGCAAAAAAATTATGCGTGTGAGGTTGTGCCTTGTCAAAGAGGAGAATGTCTGGGAGTTCTTTCAGTCTTCTTTCTTCGTTGTGGTTGCGGTKTCATTATTCRACTGGTCTATCTGATGCTTCCGCATTGTTGAAAAGGGAGGTTGACGAAATTAAGGGTGGCAATGGCACAAGGGCACATGAGTGTGGACACCGTGGAAGGCTCTTCAGTACTGCAGATGAGGGATGAGCCCACCAGCGTCGATGCTGGAAACTCTGAATTCTTCAGAGCCACAGAAGCAMGCTCTAGCAAKGTAATTTCTTCTTCTCCATCCGCTTCTCATGATCGGGCACGTCCTTTGTCAGAATCTTTCTATTCTTGCAGTCAGAGTTCCAAGGAGCACAATGGGGAGTGTAGTGCAGACGTGCCGATGACTCCTACTGGAGAAGAAACAGCTGAGGCCACGTCGGAGTCTGCAGAAAGAGTGGCTGGATTCTTCACCAAAGACCAAGCAGCCAAGATCTTGTTGCAGATTGCAGTAGGAATGTCCCAAGTGGACAATTACACTACTCACCGTGACCGTCGAACGTGCTCATCGACAAGCATAGACAGCATGGTGGAAGATACAAGCCGAAGCGCTATTCATATAAATGAAGACAAGATCGTTTATAAACTTACATACGTGGATCCAATTCATGAGGTGAATTTGAGATATTCGGTGGTAGATTTTGAATGTTCTGTCGAATTTTGGAGGGCACTTGAAATATTGCGTGGAATCAAGACTCGTCCTATGAAGCTTTTGGCTTTTTCACGCAGGAGGCCAATGTGCATTGCTATGCAATGACCTGTTATGAAATATTGACAGGCTGCATGAAGGTTTTTGCTTGAAAGATTGTCTTCTTCTGAGACTCCCGGCACATCAAACCTTACATCCAGCAGTACTTAACCCTTCAATGTCGAAGTGGATGTTTTGCGTCCAATGAATGACAGAGAATCAGATTGTATAGCATAGAAGTGCAACTATTCATCCATGGAATTAGGGGTGGCAAGGAAAGATATTCTAAAGAACTTTGACTTCCAATGAGTACTTTCGAATTATTTTAAACTAGTGATTCCCACGGTATCAAAATTGATGAGTCCCTGTTCACTTGTCTGTCCTTTAACCCTTGAACATCGTGGCGGTCGTTTTGTGTCCTCTCGATGATAAAAAATCAAACCGTGTAGGACATAATTGCAACTTTTCATCCTCGGTATTAGGAGTGAAAAGGGAAGATCTTTATTAGTACTTTGACTTGTGATGATTATATTTGACTTTTCAAAGTAGATGGTGTCACATGGTATAAAAAATGCATGATTTCCACGGCCACGAGTCCATCCTTCAAGGGTTGACGGTTAAATTGATGAGTTGGTGAACCTTCTAAGAGGCCAACATTTAAAGGAATTTTTTATTATTCATGCAAAATTCTCCAAAAGATGTATTTTCGGATAGTAATTTAATTACACTAAATAGTGAGATCCTCACTAATTTCTTGACATTCCACACTATTTTAATATTTGTTTTTATTCTATGAGAATGCACTACCTTTGAATTAGTTGTAATTGGGACTCATGAAACTCCTTGTTTGCAAATGAAAGTATTTGTAGAAGTATTTGTTGACTTTGATAGCTTATAGAGTAACTTTCTTGGGGTAAGGCAATCTAATTGTAAAGGCAACCTAATTTCAATATTAGTGTAGTAGGAGTCTTTGGCAAGATGAACCTTTCTAGGGACGCATTTTTAACCTTGGAAATGTTGACGAGGACAAAAAACGTCCTTTGCTTTGGATGTATTAGGCACAATTATATTGAATTTTAGTATGCATTAGAGTCCTCTCCATGCAAATTTATTTGGAATTGTACAACATGTAGGAAAAAATAGTAAGTAGAAAGAAGTAGAGAATGATTCAAAATACTAAATTGTTAACAATTTATTTATGAAATTGAAATTTGCCAATTCCAACGGTTGAAATGTTGTAATAAACAATCCACACCCAATATTTTGATTTTTTTTCAAAATTATAAAAAAATGAGTTAAATAAAGGACTTCAAAGTTTATTTTAGTGTAGAGATTCCATGATTGCTAGCAAACAAAAACTCTTCAAAACTTTTGACTCGTTGATCAAAATGGAGTAATTCAAAGCTTCTCATATACTTATAGTTCTAGGTAATCATTTTCAAATTTTTAATTCTGAAAAAAGTCATTTTTTCAGACCTGCCCGGACTGCCCGGAGATCAAAGAAAAGTACATATATTGCAATAACTTTTTAACCATGTAGTCAAAAGTCATGAAAATTGTTGGGCCTTAAAGCTTCTCCTTGAACACATGTTGTATGAAAATTTCAAAGCAAAAAACTATAAACTCCATTTGTAGTGAGCTGCCCAAAATCGCTATGTTGCCAAAAAACGCAGTTTGGTCCTTTAGGGATTAAATCCATATTGCAAACAATATGGATTAACTTTTGTGTTTTCTTATCTGTAGCGTTTTTAGTATCTGTATTGCATATCCATATCCATATTGTATTTCAATATCCCTGCCGTATCATATTTCTAATATGCATGTCCGTATTGTATATCTGAAAATGAATCTGAAATTCAAATCTACGGCAGGGGGTGGAGGTGGAATTCTTTTTGAACACATTCAACAGCTCTTGTTATGTCTTCAGGGCAGAAGGAGGCCAAACCACATGTGCATGTACTCACAGGAGAAAGTTATGTATTGTAGCAAATTGGAAGAACAAACGTAAATAAATGTCTTGTAGATCCATCCGTCCATACCTTTAAAGTAGGTTGCTTGTTTTGTTTGTTTGTTATGGTGAGATCTCCTAGACCATGTGTCCTCTAGTCGCATTCTTGGCACTATTGGAAAGCCTTCTATGAAGAGAGGTGCACAAGCTTTGTTTTGTGGCATTTGGACCTACAATGTGAAAGTTATTGAATTTCAAATTTTTTTATGAATTACAAAATTAAAAATTATTTTTTCTTTTATTTCGGATGTGGCAACAGCATAGGCACTCTACTAATTACTAAATTTGCCAATGAACTTAGCTTCTCAAGCCCAAYGTTTATGATTGTGCATGGTACTGAAGTTGTCAAGAATTTTTCATTTTGTACTGCTCGAAGGGTGTTGAAATTCAGTTTGCATATTTGTGCTGATTTTTCCATTTACATGTTTAGAATATATTGTTGAATTCTCTCTTTTAAAAAAAAATTTGAAACCTGATTTGAAAACTAGTTCTTTGCAATTTTGAAACCATTTTCACATGTATATATTGACTGTTTTTAACCTCTAAAGGACCAACATGCATTTTTTGGCGAAGTAGAAATTTTAGGCAGGTACTTGTGACTAGAGATTTCCATATTTTTGGCCCAAATTTTAACAGAAGGTGAGACGAGAAATATCTTTCATATGCACTAAATTTCATGACATTTGAAAATATGAGTAAAAAGTTATGGCCTAACATGTTACTTTTTTCCGTAAATGGACAGTTCGGGCAAATTAGAAAAAATCACTTTTTTCATAAACAAAAAATTTATATTGATTTTCTAGAGTTACATATACATGAAAAGCTTTGAATCATTCCATTTTGATCAAAGAGTCAAAAGTTATGAGGATTTCTTGGTTTGCTAGAGGTTATCGATTCTCTACTCTAAAATAAACTTTAAAGTCCTTTATCTTACTCAATTTTCAATATTTTTGGGAAAAAAAAATCCTAGAAAATAGATTTTCTATTACAACATTGCAACCATTGGAATTGGCGATTTTCAATTCCATAATTAAATTCTTAACAATTTAGTATTTTGAATCATTCTCTACTACGGTAGCAACACCCATAACCGTCAAAATAAGCAATTCAGCAAAGTTGGAGGCACCTTTTCGAACAGAAAATATTTTTTCTAGATTACCAATTGAAAATCATGAATTTTCAAAAAAACAAATAGAACTTTTGGATAAGGCATCTAATTTCTATGAATTTTCAAAGTAGACCTTCCTAGGGCACCCTAAACCGCACTCTAGTAAATCTGCCTTGATTCTAGCACCAAAATCTAAAAAACTCAGAGCCCACCAACCACAATCAAGCATGGCAAGGTACCTTTGGAGACAATTTAAAGGCACTCTAGTGACGGTTGTGGGTACAGTGACGGTTGTGGATACAGTGACTGTTATGGGTGTTGCTACCTTACTATCTACTTGCTATTTTTTTCCTATATGTTGTACAATTCCAAATGATCTGAAAATTTTGAAGCATGTGGAAAACTTGTCTAGGAAAATGAATCTAAAGAAGCACCACCATTTTGGACATTTTTCCATAGAAAAGTGAGCTTTGAAGTGCGGTTGCCCTAATTTTTTGAAGGGCCTAAAAATGATCATAGTGAATTTGAATGCTTATATCTTACAATCCACTTGGTGGGAATTTCAAAAACTCTTACCACATGTTCTCAAGTCAGCATACTACAAGATCCTATATTTACATGAGTCAAAAAAAGTTTTTTTCAAAAATTTGGTACTTGTAGTAAAAATGACAGTTTTGGAGAACTTTTGGTGAAATCAACAATCATGGAACTTTAAGGTTAAATATACTTTATTTTCCTTCTAGTCCCCCTTCTAGTCTAGTATTTACTATTTAGAGGATGGGGAGAAATAATCCTTTCCAAATAATCAATTAAAGCTGGCAAATATAATTTGCCAGAACACTTCAACATAAAAAGATTCAACTTTTTTCCATAAAAAAACTTTTATGGACTAAATTTTTTCTAAATTTTTTTTTCTATTTATAGAACTTCACCATCGGGTACGATAGTCACTGATTATCATAAGTAAGAAAAAATTCAATAGGAAAAAAAATGGAAAACAATGAATGCCACTTTCACTAATTAAACCAATTAATGTTAGAATCAACCTTGACTAGCAGAATGTACCAATCGGAGTACATGGCTACAAAGAAAGAACCCCAAGTTTTGATTTTAGATTGATGCTTATTGATAGAGTCAAAACTATAGGTAGTTTTTACTTGTAGACAAATCAACTTTATAGTTTAAGAAAAAATAGTCCAGGAAAGTATTGAAATTTGTTTATGAATTTTTAAATTTAGAACCTCTTGAAGTGTCCTAAAAGTCAGTGCATGTTTGAATTGTCTTCAAGAAGACTCAACGCCGTTACCTCCTAAAGCTTGTTGGATGAAAAATGAAAAAGTACTCCAAAATTTTCTCCCAAATCATCCATTTAAAAATAGGCCTATAAATCAAAATGATCCACTTTCTAGAATTTGTAGCCATCGGATCTTATTTTTGACTAGTAACTTCACCACCTTCTTGAAGTTAAATAAAATTCATGATACAAGCATACCTTTGATAAGAGGCTCAAGCCATCTAGCACTAAGTTGCTAATATTAACCTCTAAAGTCCCATTGTCCCCTCAGGGGACAAAATGGATTTTGGGAAAGCCCCTACAATCTCAATATTTATCATGATTTTTTGAATTTTTTTGTAAAAATAGAAAAATACATTAGATTTATGGAAATATTATTTTTATTTCAATCAATTATCGAGAGCAAAAGGTATGGCGCAAAAAGTCCTTTTGTAGGTGTGGCGAGCAGATACCATCTCACAAAAAAAATTAAAAAAAATTAAAAAAGATAATTTCTTATAGATTGTAATTTTGTACACATGGTGAGCTTTGATTCATTTGATTTGGATTTGTTACGTGAAAGTTTTGGACAATCTTATTTTTCCGGCAATTTGAGCATCTTATTGAAAAAATAACTTACAGATTTCATTTATGAATGTATTTTTCTCTATTTTTCAAAAAACAATGTTTGATAGGGTTTGAGTTGCTTGCTAGAACAATCTTATTGTTGGGATTTTTGTATTTTGATCCCATCCTAGAGCTATTAATGATTTTGTTTTTTGTTCAATCTTAAACCTACATCTATTCAACAAATTTTTTAAATAATGAAAATCAAATTGTTGTTTTTGAAGCTTTTATCATAGACTCTTGACTAAATTCTTCAACACAAAATTTTTTAAGTTCAACGTCTTTAGTCGAAAATATTCCACAAAAGACGGTTGAAGTCATTCGAAATTGCAAGCCAATGTTTAAAAAAACTCTTTTTCCCAACTTTGAATGCTTATATCTTTCAATCCGGATGGTCAAACTTCATGAAATTTTAACCACATGATCTCAAACAATTGAAGTAAAAGATCTTATGATTAGATTTTGAAAAAAAAAATTCTTTCTTGGGTGAATGCAACATAAATGGCAGATTTGAGTCATTTTGACAGAAAAATGGCCTCGCAACCTTAGGGGTTAAGATTCGGTGGAATTAGGTTACATTTTAGAAATGTAAGTGTTCAATTTCTCTCAAAAGCARTACAATTTTTTGTGCGAGGGAATGTTAGGTTCTATGAAATTGCTATATATTTTAACCCCTAGAACTTGCAATTCAATTTTTTAAGGCCCCAAACTGTTTCAAAGCACTCAAACCCAAAGCACAGCTAAAATCTTCATCTATATTTATTCACAAACAAATTCAGACTTAGAATTCTTTTGGAGGAAATTTTTTATTCAAAAGCAATGAATCTTTTTGTAGGGAATATTTGGCAAAATCTTCTTGCTTTTTAATGGTGATGAAATGAATGATTTTCTACCAAACCTTGGGACTGTATCGCTCCATTTTGGACAAGTGTATATTGTTTTGGATGAATAAATGAAAATTCATCCATATATCATAAGTTTCATGGATTTCCATGGATGTGAATAGTTTCATCCTTCCAAAGGTTATCGCTTTCTGCAATTTGCATTGCCTAAAATAAATGGAAAAAAAAACCCTGGTCATTGTGTTAAGGTCAGATAATGAGAACCATGCTAAGATCCTCATAGGCATGAATGGGCGTGAGAGCATCCCCACTACACACGGCCAAGCAAGCAAACCCAGGGATCGGTCGGGCTGGCCCCATTTATTTCCTTCACGGCACACACGGTGTCCTGTTGTAAATTTGTTCATAATATAAAAACATATTATAATATGTATTGTTGAGTAGCTTCATGGTGACGCTGTTTTGTTGAATAACTTCAAGATGACGTTTCGTGGAGGTACATGCCATCTATTTAAAAGGACGGCTCTGCTTTAGAGTTTCATTGAAGTTCATTAGTGATATTTGTTTCCACTTTATAGTCAGAATGTCGAACTGGAGGGTTTTTTCAGAGTCCTAAGACGAAGAAGAAGAATCGCAGCCTGGATTTGAATTTTCATTGTCACAACTACCGGATCAACCTCTTCTGCCACTAAGTCTTGCGCCGCCGCATGAGCGTCCACAAGAAGAAGCTGGGCCTTCTCGACCGCCATAGCAACCTTGTGTGGAGCGGCGATGGCACGGGAATCTTCAACGTGATGCTCGGGCATTGGTGATTTTGTTGCAAATTGGATGTGTTGAGCCCGGCAGCCGAGATGTGACATTTGAAGGATGTTTTAAAGGTCTCAATGTCGATCAATATTACTGCATGATGGAACCTATTGAAGGAAGTAGTGGTCAGTAAATCCTTTAACGAAGGCGGATCGTGTTAATTCATAGAAGTTGGACAGAGTTTTAGAATTGTTTGAAATTTGGAGGAGAAGTAGATGATTGTAATAACTTTCCGAAAAGCTATCATTTAGTTTATTTGGAGTTGTAGAACGACAGTTACACTCATCCAAAGTTCAGCTTGGAAATTGGAGATGGAGTTGAAGGAGTTGAAGGAGTTGAAGGAGTTGAAGGAGTTTTGAAGACTTGTGTGTTTGTGTGTGTGGCTTGTGGCTTTGTAAATTTATTTTATTGTTGCGGGCGGTTTGGTTTACACCAACACTAGTCTCATTTTGTGTTGTGGATGCGACGAAGTGGGGTTAATTGCCCATATGGTCGAGACTTTTATGTTGTTCTCACCGGTGAGGCAAGTTTGTTGGTCACCATGGGTTTGAAATTTATGATCCAATCCCTCGGACGGCTCAACTCGTGGTCTGGCCATCCCGTTTTACACGTCCGAAGCCCGTGGTTTCTTATCACCCTACCTTAACCCTTGGCTTTATATAACCACCACATGATAGGTTAACGGAAGATTGAAGTGAAGACTGAAGATCAAGCAAAGATTGAAGAGAAGATTGACTGAAGATTCGATTTTTTTTT
The DNA here is from genome assembly GCA_006891605.1 of Pleurozium schreberi. Taxonomy (NCBI): domain Eukaryota; kingdom Viridiplantae; phylum Streptophyta; class Bryopsida; order Hypnales; family Hylocomiaceae; genus Pleurozium; species Pleurozium schreberi. The sequence goes on along the minus strand of VACF01002156.1, from coordinate 79,536 downwards.
ACTTATCTTTCATCAACACTCACAACCTGCAGCCAGACACCCCGTGTGTTCCCTAAGTGCTCTCCTCTCTATCCGACAACGAGGAAGCCAAAAAGTTGGCCGGCCGCAGCCAATTGTAGAGACCGGACGGCCAAATGGGGAATTTTGCCCGTGCTACAGTATGGGTGGATTTTGTCCTTTGCTCATTTTTCAAGGTACTTTTGGGACATTAATTGCTTTTCCATTCTTTATGCGGGTATGCAGGTAAGGTGGTGTAGACAGTATAGGTCATGCCAATTTTTTTTTTTTTTATGCTTTTGATTTCAACTCTTAGTGTTTTAGCTAGCAATTTACCAAATTGGATGTTAATGTGATGTTTTTACATTGTTTTTGGCTTAGTGGGATTGTAGCCTAGTTGGTTGGTAGTAACTGGGTAGTAATTCCAATTTGGAGAGATTTTGAAAGGTGGTCCGGCCAATTCAGTTGGCTAGGAGTGAAATGTTTCACAGCATGCCTATTAGGTGAGTGTCCAAGTTGGAATCGAGGCCCATTACTATTGAGTGCAAGTGGAGTCGAGCCGATTTGGCTGTTTGCTTTTGTGTGTGAGTGTGGATGTAGAATTGTTTGTGTTAGGGCTGTGTGTGCTAATTGGATGATGCACTCTGGGATTTATTGTGAAAATGGAAAGAGATTTGGTGATAAAATGAACTTGGATCTGATTTTATAGAACTATCTTTGAGGCATATTAATTTGTATTTATAGATAAAATTGTAAATCCAATCAACTTTGTAATGAAATGGAGTGTCAATCAAATTGGATATGTTGCTTGTGTATGTGTTCTGTGTGTGTATTATCTTGATGTCCTAATTGGAGTTGTTGATTGTTAATGCGTGGTTGTTTGTGAATTGTGGTTCTAGTTAGAGCAATGAGCTATGTAATCCAAGTGGGATTGATGTCTGTTCATGATTTATTTAATTGTTGAAATTGTTTTTTGAAGTATGCTTGATGTCTACACTAGTTTGGATGTATTAAGTGGCTTTGTGACTGACAAGTTTGTGGGGTCAAGCAGTGACTGCCTCTTTTAGGTACATTGTGTGAAACAATGTACCCAAAAGTTTCAGATTGGATTATTTTTCATAACCCCTTCAATTTTATTGGGGTGGTGGTCTATGAAAAATAACCCAATGTGAAAACAATTTGGAAACCCCAGTACCCCCCACTCTTATATTTTTGGAAACAGAACTTACATGACAATCGATATGGGTTAATTTGTTTTGGTATTCTTTCCGTATCCGTATCCATATCCTAGTATTTGTATTCCAATATATGTATCCCAGTATTCGTATGCCAGCATTAGTATCCGTATCAAGATCGACGGCAGGAAGGGGGGGTAATTTTTAAGAAAAAAATCAACGGCCTGTGATTTTTTGGAGAGAGAGGAGCTGAGGAGGGGACTAATGCAAACCAGGTGGAGTGACTGCCTCTTTTGGGTACATTGTGACTGACAAGTTGAGAGTCAATATTTGGTGTCAAGTTAGAAAGATATTGTATCAATGGTAGAAAGAGTCGTTGAAGATCTTATGTGGGATTTGGAAAGTGGAAGTTGTAGAGTCATGTACCATTGCAACTTATCCTATGGAGTGTTTGTATGTTAAGTCCAATTTGGAATTATAGATTTTAATTAATTGAAATCAATTTGAGTCAATTAAAGTCTGGAATGTTGTCCTTGATTGTGGAAGTTTTGTGGGTATAAAGTAACCAAGTAGGAAATGAGTCATGTCAAAGCATGTGTGATGAGAGTATAGATATAAGTGATTTCAGATTGAGAAGATAAGTGTAATTGGAAGTACCCAATTTCTGCATAAGTAAAAATCAATTTGGAGAATAAGAGCCTCACGGTTGCATCAAAAAAGATCAAATAAGTTGTACCTGTGAGGATGATATGACCAATTTGGAGCTCCTGTTGTAGCTGCAAGTTCGATAGTGCTGCAAGAAGAATGCACCAATTGGTAAAATGGAATACCCAATTGGAGTGATAAGAAAAGATAAAAAGATGTCAAATTAAGAGTTAATATGACTCCTATCCCTTGTGGCCATTAAGAGTGTAGTGTCGTTGGAATTAGGCCTAGTTGGTGAGATTGTCACATCAAAATCTTTTAGTTGTGTACTTGGTTGGTGTGGGTTTGCTAAATTGATATCCTATTTCATTTCTCCCTAAGAACGAATTTAATATACTATTGGTAGTTTATAGAATTATAAATTGTCCCATTCTTCTACAGGTGACGTTCATAGAGGCCATCATGTTGACTTCCTCCCCGTGTCTTGAGGTGGACTTGCGGTGGCGTGATAGCCCAAAAGGAAGGCCCAGCTCATTCATTGGACACACCAATTGAGGGTCGGGAGGCCGACCCGTCCCTTTTGGCCGGGTGTGCAGTGGGGATGCTCTGAGTGCGAGTGCTTCCAGCGTAGGCCTGCCACCACTGTCTGTCTGTCTGTACACTTTCCCCATCCATGTCGTACACTCCGTCGTACAAAACTGGATCACGGTCACGCAGCTGAAACTTCTCGGCCCTCCCGACCCTTGGCTTTTCATCCTGCGGAATCCGGAGAGGAAAACGCASTAGCAATTGCCTCCTCCCTCATGAACCTCACATTTTCCAGTAGCACGATATGCCATTAGCATTCAAGAATCTCTAGAGACCTTATCTTGCACTAGCTAGACAATGACTCTCGCAACCTAAGAAACAGAATAAAAAACAAACAGTCCTCGGACTGCACAAGTTAAGGTCGATCTTGCTCACTTGTTCTTCAGTTGCATCGGAAGCTTAAGGTGGGGTTGCCTCAGTAGTTCATGTGCACATCAGGTGAGTTGCAGACACAAGCAATTGGGTTGCAAACTTGCAGTATGTGGTGGTGTTACGCATTGGTCATGGCTACTCCTATTGCTTAAGAATTACGCGAGAAGGGAGTTCGGCAGAACCTCCTTGCTCTGCGACTGATTTGATGCTTTGTTTTTGTGTTTTTTAGCTTGATTTGATAAGTTGTTTGATTTTCTGTTTACTTGTATTAGAGTTGCAGGAGATCGAAGGATTACAAGGAGTTCGTGTTCTGTGACTGATTTGATAGGTCGCTTGTTTTTCGGTAGCAGAGCCTGAAGGATCGGATCGGACATTCAGCTAGCGCGCGGCTATGGATTGTTACTGGACGTATTCGAAGCGGATCTGCTCCAAGGAGGGCGATGAGCAGGAGGAGAAGCATGAGCGCATGCCATTGGGGACTCCGTTCCAGCTGGGACGCTTTGACTTGCACCACAGGTAACGAACTCAAACGTTTCTACGTCTGCAGCTAACGCCATTCATCACTTTGAACTTCGTTTAGACACTTCGGCCAATTCTTTCGGACATTACCGACACAGTGTTGTTGCTAGCTTCGTGCACTGTAGCCGTAGCCATAGCCGTGCCTGTGTAGCTGCGAATTGAGAGTCTTTTAAGGGGGAATTCATCAGCTTGTGTGTATTCCTGGAATCGAAAGCGTTCAGTTGAAAACCTTGTGAAATCTTGTCTTCAAGTCAGAGGATATACAGTTTATACACAGAATTGGGTCTTCAGCTTCCCTCACATGTGCAGAGTTGCCATTGAAAACCGTAGTCAATCTTGTGTCAAATCGACTTTGGCCTGAACTGTAGGCCTGTGATTGCAGCAGTCAAATGAGACTCTGAAGTTGGATACCAATTTCATTCAATGAAACCTCCCACAAGCTGGGAGGATGTAATCAATGGGTGAAAACTAGATTGTCGGTTGTAGTTTGCATTTTCCAATGGATTTCCTCAGAATTTTGTTGGGTTGTTCCTTTCTCCAGCAATGAAAGTGAAATTTGGGGAATGAGTGGAGCTCTGAGAAATCGAGTGCGTGTGGGCTTGAGTGTTCGTGTGTTTGTTTGTTTGTTTGTTTGTTTGTGCGCTTGCTGCAGGATGCACAAATGTGGCTAAATCTAGCAAAACTTCTACCTCAACAAATGATTCTCAATACGAAAAGATGAGAATACCAGTGTTAAACTTTATTTGTTAGCGCAGTTAGCAGTGTTTTCAGCAGCTTGAAGTAATTATGAAAATCAAATTAGGGGCCACTGGTGCTTGTGTGTTTAATTTTATGTGTTTTTAAACCTGTGAAGTGTGCTTTTGATTTTCAAAAGTTTTAGATGATTATGATAATTATGTGTTACGGCTAGTTTTTGGAAATGTATAATTGTATATCGTATACAATCTGGGTGAGAGCATGTTACTCCTGGATGGAATCCCCTCCCAAGTCTGAAGTGGATTGAACTGAAATTCCATTGCAATGCTATCACCCGTGCAATGCTCTAGCTTGTCGGTAATGTAAATTTTGACACCGACTTACTATTCATTGCAAGGTTGTCACCGCAACGTTCGGAACAATGCAACTATGCAAGTTTATAATTAACGTTTAAAGAGTGACTGCTTTTGTTTTATCGAAAGTTTTGGATGATGATATATATCACTGCTAGTTTTTCGTCAAAGTATGATTATGTGCAGGATATGATCTGGTTGTGGGAAGGGTACAGCAATTACCGTTATATTCCTAGACGAAGTTCCCACTCAAGCCTTACTTCAATTGAAATCTCCTTTCAATGCATGCTCTAGCTTGTCGATAATGTGATGGATACCTGCTGAGGCCGGCTACAAGGTTGTCACAGAAACGTTACTTGATAATGCATTAATGCCCCGGACAATGCATGTTTATAACATATAATTAGTTCCGACTGTCTAAAACAGGACCAGACTTGTGTGCTTCTGTTTTTTCAAAGTTTTTCATAATGATATGTAGTTCTTGGAGATGTATGATACTACTAAGATTGTACACACGATCTGATCTGATTGAGGGTCTGTTACAGAGATTACCCTTTTATCAATACTTGGGAGAATCCCCTGCGCAAGCCTGAATTCAATTTCAAAATTGAAATCCCATCCCATTGCAATGTTTTAGCTTGTCGAGAATGTACTAGAGAACGCGCCGTGGAGGGCGCATTCTGCCCGGCAAGCGGGCTTGTGGGCAAGCCCGGGAGGGCGAGCCTTTGCCCGCGCGCAGGGCAGAATGCGCCCTCCAAGGCGCGTTCTCCAAGCGTTCACTAGCGTTAAGAGCCGAGGGAACAAATGCAGGAACCCACGATAACTACATAATCAGCTGCCCGTGTCCACCGAATTGGCCACACTCCTCAGCGGCAGATTCTGGCTTTTGAGTGTGCCTTCAAATGGGCCTAATCGAACACCGAGGCTCTTAACATCGTGGACAATGCATGTAACATGTAATCKATAGTCCGATTGTTTTGCTAAAAACAGGATCGGTCAATCAAACCTATAAAAAGAGTGTTTTGTGTTTTTTCAAAAAAATTGGATATATATATATATATGAACTGGCTCAATTCCATCAAAATGGCTCAATGGAAGATCAAGCAAGGAAATGAAATGGCATGTTAGGATTTACTTGTGCACAATATTGTAGTGAAATGCAATTTGCATATTACATTACTTGGGGTTTCTATTTGGACAATAAGCTATTGTAGATGTCTAAAAGATATACGGAATATTGCATGGGTTTTGATTTGTGATGTTTGGACCTACCATGAGAAAATTATTGAATATTCAAGTATTTAACTCAGTATTTAAATAATTACCTAAACTTGAATATATTACCTAAACTTGAACATATTAACCCCAGTATTTAACCATCACAAATGCAAATCTACCATCGATCAACAGCGTTGCACCTTGGATATGGTTATGCTTACCTCGGATAAACCCCACCCTTGAGCCCTTCAGATGATTGTGGAGATACTCTGGGGTCATTGCCTTTGCAGAGCTTGCACAAGGATACCCGCCATCTAAATTTACAACAACCGATGTTRRCTCACTGAATCGAAGTTCTTCATAYCACTCTTAACCTRGAAAAAATCAAGACACTCCTTCGGCAAACCCCGAATGTACTCCAAATTGGTACCAGCTATTTGCTTTCCAGCACTCAACGACTCGCTCAAGTGAACTTTAGAAGCTTCAATCTCAACCTGCACGTCGGTACTACACGACACTTCCCGTTGTGCTCCCTGGTACTCTGAATGCCTGAATAGGACGTGCCGGATCGTGACATGAGGATCCGGAAGAAGAAATTTCTGTCACATTGCTAATGCTTGCTTCTGCTGCTGTGAAGAATTCAGAACTTCCGGCATCGACGCTAGTAGGCTCATCCCTCGTTTGAAGTATTGAGGTGACTTTCATATTGTCAGCACTCGTGTCCTCTTGTGCCATTGCCACCTTGCTATGAAACCCAAGTCGTCAAACTGCCTATTCAACGACATGGAAGCATCAGAAAGACTTGGCAAAGAATGAAAACCTGATGACAATGAAGAGGGAGCCTGAAAAAACTCACAGCTATTCATGTCTCTTAGACAAGGTACAACCTCACAGKAAACACAAATTACTGATTTAAGCACAATCCACGAAATCGCTTTAACTAAAGTTGAACTATCTCGGATCTATTTTTCACAAGAGCTTATGAACCAAGTCACCTTATCGGAGATGACGAGATGGCTCCCCCATCTCAAGCACTGAGAGATAGTGAAGCTTCTCCATCCCAAGCACGTAAAGTAGATCGAGGTGAGGAGATGGGAAGAAGCCTTCCCACCCATCTCCAGGTGCTTCCTCACTATTCTCAATTTTAATATGACAACTGTGAGTTTAACTTTACGAGAAACAAGGTTGCACATCTAAACAAAGAAAATGTCCTTTCATCCATTACAGCTGTGTTAAAAAATCACAAATTGGACAGATCCTTGTCTAAACCACATTTTGAGACTTGGACACAAATGTAAAAGTTTACCTGCTCATTCGCTTGGTCGGTRTGGTCCTCTTCCCACGAAGTTAAAGCGTTGCTGTCGTGCAAACGCAGTCTTCTTACCAGAGGCGTCCTAAGATGTGATCTCAACCACTGCAAGTGCAACGCAAGCTCAATGTAGACACTCGCATGAAATCAACTGATGGCATGTTCTTATGAACCTTCGAATCCACTGTAGCAAGTAGTAGAGATTCATGAGAGAGGTGAACGAGATTGAGCAGAAGAGGTGCTGCCCAGAAACAAACACAATGGTCCTGAATCAGACGAGAAGCAGATGAGTTCGCAGCTCACACCTGACAGAACGCAAGAAGAAACTGGGTACCTCCTATCGTTCAAGCCTGAGTTCAGTATCCATAGCCATTTAGTCACGATCGAGTAAGAAAACGCGTGACGAAAGAAAAAGTGGCACCCACTTCGTAAAGCAAATGCGCAGGACGCCTTCTGCAAAGTACCATTTCGTATTGAAGAGATTCATTATTTACATCGGAGACGTGTTCCGAGAACCAGTTTCTCCTCGCCACGCTAAGAGAAATAGACTTTCAAAGGACATTTCGAATCCCTAAACGTTCAAGACAAGCAATGCTTGTCAACTTTTGCGAACACCCTTCACAGTTAACACGCCAGTAGTACTATTTCACCCAGGATAAACGTATAATCACCGTTCGCTCGTCACCTACTCCATCACCTAATTCAAAACACACAACGATAACTGAACTCAATCTATCCAAAGAAAATCATCCATTGCAACGCGTCGATCGAAATTACAGTACTTCGGCCATATCACATCCGAAAAAAAATAAGAAACCAAGAAATTTGTAAACAAAATTCGGAATAAAACCCACGAAAGAAAAAAATCACAGGTGCGTATTATTAAGTCCCCTGCACATCGCTAAATCTGGTCCCTAAGATATGGAAAAGACCTAACTCTATAAAATGGATCATCCCCTCACCAGTGTCGATTCGATTAAACTCATWCTGGTGACATCAGAGGCACCACAGAGAACCCAAACTTATAGGGCCACAAAATTCCGACACCACACCAAGGTGAAGCAAATTAAATCATTCCAAGTGAGTGGGGGATCCATCAGAGTCAGCAACTGAGAAACGATTCGCCTTTCCACCTCGCCCTGAGTCTTTTCCCTGAAAAACAAAAACAAACCAGGAAATTCAATTACACATACCAAGCTGGACTTGTCACCTATCCGCTTCCTTCTGGATGTATGCTGGGGAGCACCAAATAAAAAGGTACCGMAAATGTAACCCACGGTATCGAGCCTACACTGCACTAGTAAAAGTGCGATACAAAATCCTTCAAGAAGGGGGTAGCAAAAAAGCCTCACTGATCGTAAGAGCATCCACAACAACGAAGCAACGCGGTCGAACCATATCGAACGTCCAAAGCTCAATTCACAMTTCGCAGGGTACATACAACTCAGAAAAACCACTGACAATTACCTCTTCGGTGCAATGGAGYCGATCTCGTCAATGAAAATGATCGAGGGCGCGTTCTTCTCGGCCTCCTCGAAGGCCTTCCTCAAATTGCTCTCGCTCTCGCCAGCCAACTTSGACATGATTTCAGGACCATTGATCAGGAAAAAAAATGCGCCGGTTTCGTTCGCCACRGCCCKWGCGATCAACGTCTTGCCAGAACCAGGAGGACCGAACAGCAAGATACCCTTCGGAGGCTTCACTCCGATCGACTTGAACAGCTGAGGGTGCCGCAGAGGCAACTCCACAAGCTCACGGATCTGGGCCATCTGCTTGCGGACTCCACCCACRTCGTCATAACCAACTTCGTCGAGGCGCTCCTCGTCCTCACGCCTAAATTCACGACAACACAACATATTAGGCTCAAATCCTCGCCATTCTGGCCTCCCGCAGATMATCWCCAAATCAAMCCTCCAAACAATCCCRYSAGTCTCCAAACTAGGCGGGACAAATACCCTCGACCACCATCCTAGCCATTACCCCTTTCRGAGACCATGCAAACTCACTCACCTCAAAGGCTCGCCCTCGCAAAAAATCTCAGTGTCGGGAGCGACGATGCAGTATTCCACAGGGTCAGTCTCCACAACTTTGAACTCYACGCTCCTCATGCCTCCTCGCACCAAAAACAAATCGCCTTTGCGGACGGGACGGTACGCTTCCATGAAGTAAGCTGCACAACAACGCCACAACCATCGTCWATGTACTCAACTCAACTCCTCGGCAACATCCCGATAATCCAGATGGAGCATCTTGGATACGAGGACTCAGTAACCTGGAATCAGAATAAAGAAACGCGACGACAAAGAAAAACACTTACGCTTCAAGTACGCATCGAAAAGGTTTCCGGTCACTCCCTCGATCGAGTCATCGAACGGAAGGACATGGATGCGCTTGCCGTACTTCACATCTGCACATTGGTGAACGGACACCACGTCTCCCAGACGCACCCGAAGATTGGCCCTAACCACCTTGTTCATCCGGATCTTGGGTTCGTCACAGGTGTCGTCCGCTAGCACAATACAGACTGTGTCTTTGCGTTTCTTGCCCTACATCACACAAGTAACWCGGATCCAATCAGATCAGCAAAGWGGCCAGCAACCTTACCCTGTTCAAATGGCCACACCTCGTCTTTTAAACTCGAACTCGAACCATGCAACGAGAACATAAACATCACGAGCAAAGATCACGTGGGACGTCATGGTCCAGCCCATGGTCAGAGGTTAGGATTCTGAGACGAACCTTAATCAGCACAGTGTCTCCACGAAAAAGCTGCAACTTCTCCATGGTCTCCATATTCAAAGCCACCACAGAGTTATCATCGTTCACGGCCTCGTCTACAATCAACCGATTGGGAGCCTTCTTACGCTCTAGAATCGCAGTGGAAAAGTCCTTCTTAGCTGGCTTGCTGCACGACCACCAAAACAATGAAACCCGTTCAGCGACGAAGCGCAACAAATCCGATTCCGACCCATGCGAAGCTTTGTAGAGAATGAGTCTCGCATTGGCTCTTCAGCAGAAGAAATGGCAATCGCATGCAAGAACGACACCACTCACAAACTTCGGCAACTACAGTCACTGAACAAGAAAGCCAGCTACACAGTTTCCCAATCACGATCGACCACACAAACASACAYAAACCAMTCACCAAACCAGCAACCCATCCCACACAGTTCAACAAGCCCTATAGATAACTCCGCAGAATCTGCATACACTCCAGGAGACGACCGGAACCATTCGTCTTCCACAAATAACGCATCCGCGCCGATGCTCAACAACACAAAACCCTACGAAATTAATCTCCAACCCGAAACTCGATCACTCAAGAAGTGTATGCACCCGACCAAGCATGAAGTCTCACAATCAGCAGAACCGCCGACCATTCTCACTCCATCTACCACAATTGCACGGCCAAAATGCAGCACGAAACCAGCGACCACGTGCAAASTCGGCACGCATCCATCCACGCCCTAACCTAACACACACACACGCCATGATCGCAGGTGGCCAACACGCAAGCGGGAAAACTGAAGGGGCGTCTCCAATTCCCATGCCACAACAGCCAGCCAACCACACCCAAGCGCCAATTTCATCGAATTCCAGGTTCCATTCAAACCCTAGCTCCCCGACAGACGACCGACTACCAAACGATCAATCGATATAACAAACCACAACACCAAGAGAGAAAGAGAGAAAGAGAGAGATCGTTACGGATCCGAGGACTCCCCGGGATGTCCAGCAGCGGGCGTCGCCATGGCCGAAAACACCTAAACTCAAGTTGCTTGTTGTCGCTCCAAATGGCACCGATGCTGGTACTGTTTGCTCAGCGATTCAAATGTAACGAGACGGGAGCGTATTCCGACCTAAGGAGTATGAGACGAGGTGTAAGGCCGGCGGAATTGGCGTTGAAGCAAGGAAAATGATTGAGTGAGCACCCTTCCAATGCGAAAGAGTAGATGATGAAACCAATGCGAAGGGAAGGGGGAAGATGATGGTGAAACGAGGAGAAGCCCTTCCGTCCAGAACGTTCTGGTGGTCTCTGGACCTTTTACTTTTTTTCGTGGTTGCTTTCGCTTTGCCTTTTGGGCGCTTTGGGGACTTGCTTGGCCCCCTCGTGGCGTCATCAGCACCGCTTATGGGTTCGTCGGTGGAGATCGCTGTGGAGGGTCGATGCCGGTGTGCGGAATGATGGTGATGTGGGGTGGCCAATGGGATTTGGTCTACGGATGGAGACGCAAATTTTAAATGAAAATATTAAATACTCTAGTTTGGGAAGAAAAAGTATTTGTGACTWGGATATTTTCTCAACATGTCGATTGTTCATTGACCAAGACTCATAGAAGATCCTATGTGGTACTTTGAAATTTAATCATTTTTGACATTTTAGTGTTTGAAATGGGAAAAAATAGGAGATGTTGTATTTGAGTGTGACRGTTCAAAGTATTGTATTTATTATTTTTGTAAGGGAAAGTACATATTTTTTTTTGTAAATGMAATGATTAGCATTTTTTTAGGTTCATACAAATTTTTCCATCTTTCGTCCTAATTTTCTTCTTTTACATTGAAAAATGGCCTTATATAGCTTTGAAAAGGTGCAAATGGAATAAAAATGTTTAACTTGTTCAAGACTCAATGTTCAAATTTTAAACATTGAATGAATGTAACCGTGCCTTATGTACAACAAAACTTTTTTTTCATCCTTCCAAATATTTATAGATCTTTGTATTGGTTCTTTAACATTTCCATGGTGTAAATAGTCATAACATTGTTAAACCAGTTGAACTTGCCTCTTTCTAATGAAAGTATAATCTCTCTTAAATACCTTGGAGGAAATTCAATTGTAATGTGAAACTTTTGATTGGCTAAACAAAAGTGGTTGTAAGTCTTGGATTGTTAGATCTCACCCATCCCTTCACCCACACGGATTTATACAAAGATTACAAAACCTTTAGCATTGGAGGCCCCTACTTCTTGCAAAAGCAAAAGCGGCTCCCAAGCTTGGTTAACAAAGGAAAGACACAATGTAAAGGTTAGTACCACATAGGATCTTCTATTAGATGAAGCTTATCCATTCTACACTTACTCTAATTACATCTAAACCATTACAAATGTAATCCTCTATTCTATAACCAAACCATAGGGAATTTGAAACTTATTTTATGCTTTCCATGTCACACTCTATTAAGTCACAAAAGATGCACACAAATGTGATGGCAAAGAATTCAACAATTGCTTTGAAACCAAAATGCTTCTTTAATATCACCTTTACATACAACACCATTCTATCACAATTGTTCAACAGTTCAAGTAATCCTTTCCAAGTTAACCCTAGAAGGACGCGGGGAGTCCCTATGGAAATCATCATTTCTGAAACCGTGAGAGCAATTGATATTAAAAAATTCAAAAGAACTCATTCAAAGTCAAAGTACTGTAGAAGCTCTTCCCTTTCCACACAAAATTTCAAGGATGAATAGTCCCACACGGATTTATAGTCCCACACTTTTGTCCCACACGGATTTATACTCTGTCATCCATCGGACACTAAACATCCACAACGTCATTACTAGGTTAACCCTTGAAGGACGGACCAATGGCCGCGGAAATCATGCATTTCTAATACCATGTGACATCATCTACTTTGAAAAGCCATCATTGGAAGTCAAAGTAGTAGAAAAGATCTTCCCTTTCCACTCCTAATACCGAGGATGAAAAGTTGCAATTTCTATTCTACAAGGTTTGATTCATTTGATTCATTCTATGTCATGGAGATAACACAAAACGTCTGCCGTGGCATTCAAGGGTTAACATTTGTTACATAAAAACACAATCTTTGACTCTTGTAATCATCACACCGTCTCAAGTCCAGATCAAAGTCAAATGTTCAGTTAACATGACTTTTGTTGTAATTGACATATTACATGGAGCTAGAGCTGGCAGGTGATGACGGCGCGCCCGAGGACATCAACTCCACGAGATTGGGCAGAATAGACGCTTCGATGATGGCAATTGCGCCTTCCTCGCAAGAGGCGAGAACGGCGAGGACAGAGAGGGACTCGTCGACGAGAGCACTTCGCCGCTGAAGCATCGTGGCCACTAGTAATTTCACACCGCCTTCCGCTACCACCCGCGGCTTGTTGCTCTCGTGTAAGGACAGGTGGAAGAGACCCTGGGGAGGAACAAGCACAAAACATCAAAACCTAAATATGGATGCCAAATTCTGCAATCAAATTATTTTTAGTTAAGTAATGGACTCAATTCTCAACCAAATGTTTTTAATGATGTCTTGTTGGTAAGCTACTGATACGCTTCTTRTGATTTCTACGTTAACATGCCTTTTCACTCAAACAATTGAGATTACAGCAAGCAATCGAAGGTGTGCAACGAATATGACTCCACAAAGGGCCAACAAGCAGTTCGTTTTGAAAATTCCTTGCTCATTTCAGGGCCAAATCGAGTAAGTATTGGCTTGTCGGAAAGCTACAAACAATGCGCTTCTAAGAAGCWACTAGTCATATTCTGATTCCCAGCACGCAGATCGATTGAAAATTGCTAGCTAGGGTTTCAAAGCTTTATTCCACCCATTGAGGTTTACGCAAAGACCTACACCTCGAAGCCCTCGCAGACTCTCTCAGAAGAACATCAAGAGGTATCGACCAAGACGCCAAAATGCTTAAACCTGAATAAACTCTTCGCGATTTCATTTCTTGCAAAACTATGAGAACATCCCGCAAGTAGCAAAAGCGAAGGACGTATTCCACAAGGAAAATAACCAAGCTCTAAAGCGTTCCAAGCAAGCTTACCTTGATGGCGTCTTTGCGGCCGCGGTGCGTGGGAGCGCTTCGCAAAAGCGCAAGCAGGGCGGGAATGGCCACAGGATGCTTCCCAACAACTTCCCGATAATCTTCCACAATCAACAAACTGAACACGGTCGCCGCCGCGTTCTCCTTGACCGCGGGCGAATTTCCACGGGACAGGAGTTCCAGAATGCCGTCCAAGGCGCCCTCCGTCTGCGTGATGCAGAGGCGAACCTCCGGGTTTACCGAGAGGTTCAAGAGCGTGGTGATGGCGTTCTCCTCCATGTCGGCGTCAGCCGAATGTAACAGAGGAAGGAGAGCTTCAATCCCCCCCGCGTCCGCGATCAAACCCCGAGAATCATCATCACCCCTCGCCATCACGCGCAACTGCTTAACTGTCGCCCGCTTCTCCTCCAAGCTCCCTCGACTAAGCTTAGCTACCAACTTAGTCACGTCCTCAGCCATGTCCGCCTCCTCCTCCTCCTCCATCCCCAAACCCTCCATCACACGCATTTCTCTTCCCATCAACTCCAAGTCACCATTTCCCGCAAGAATCACATCCCCAGCCAACTCTAGTTCCGTAGATTTTCCGAAATTGCTAATCACCACAACATTTCTTCTCACAAGCACGCTCAAAGTCACAAAATCGAGTGCCAGAATTCTTCATTAAAAACTCATATTGTTCTAGCTCTTTCTTGGGTTGAATAAACGTCGATTTTCGAAAGGAAACCCTGTATTTCCCAGGCAAGCGGCAAATCCCCGCAAGAAACACACACACAACTAAATTTCAAGTGCCAAAATTATTCCAAAGATGCTAAAACTAAAGTGTAGGGATTTCTTCGAGTAAAGCGAAAACACATTCCCCGCAATAAACACACTCACAACCAAACATTAAGAGCCAAAATTCTTCCAGAATGCTTCAATCTGGACCTTGTCTTCTTAAGAGCACACACAAGCCCTAGCGGCAAAATTTGCGTGCCAGGATTCGCCGTGAAAATCCAAATCCCGACCTATTCCTCGCAATMAACACACTAAACTTAAGCTAACTAGCCAAATTCAAATGCCAGAAAGGAAGGATTCTTCTACAAAAGCAAAATTCCAGACCACGGCAAGGAACACACGCGGAGCCAAATTTAGATGCGAGCGAGGCTTGGTCGTGAAAACTGAAGCTCGGTAAAAGCCAGAGCGGTGAAGGAAGTGTGCCGGCTCAGGTTGCTTGTGAGATGCGGAGTAAGTTACCGGTACTTACTTTGGTTCTTTCCATCCACTGAAGGTCCCTTCAGTTGACTGTTTGGAAAGGGAAAGGGAAAAAATAAATTTAAAAAATGGAAAGAATGGACTAGTTGATGTGAAAGTAGAGTGTCCCTTGGGATAATAATCATAATGTTGAGCCAAGAACCTTAGTGAATGAAGAGGTTGTTGGGAATAGTTCACCGTCTTCATTTTAGAAATAATACACCTATTTTTATAATAAAGGTTCATTTTGGAGATTTTCAACTTTCGTGAAGGAAATGAACATACTACATGGCTTGAAAGTGTCGTCATATTGACTCACACAATAGATTCACCTCCTTTTTTTACCTTCTTTATAATTTCAAGTCCTCTAGTGATAACATTAGTAACTTAATTAGTTAATATTGAGTCTCATTTCTAGTGAAGGTACACTTATAGTTTAGAAAGTCACTCTTATTACTTAATCAGAGTCATCCACAAAACTTTTGGTGAATAGATCCTTGATGTATGTCAACCATTTAAAACTTGTGGTTGGAGTTGTTGTTGTTTCAGTCGCTTTGAATAAAATTATCTCCAAACAATGAGTAGGAATAAAATTGATTCCATCTTTCGATTAAAAATTAGAATAGCTATAAGAGAAGAATCTTTGTGGGTGTTTGGTTTGAAGAGAAGGATAACATGCTATGATCTTCTCTTCATTAGCTAGTGATAGAGTAATCATAGTTGCCTTGAACATTGGACTTGGCATTACATAGAATATAATGCCAATTTCTTTTATTATCGATTCCAAGGTAGACTCATCTTTGTGAGCTAAGAGGCTTAAGAGTTAGAAGATTACTTGACATAATACAAAGTTATTTCAATCGATTATGCACATTCACATTTAAATTTTGGGGTTTCTCAAAGTGCTAATGTGAAATAAATGAGTCAGAAGTAGATTAATATGCATCCTTTATTTATTAAGTCACACAGAAAAATATTTGGATTTCTTTGAAATCTAGTTTGACATTATGAAAATGTTATCATAAATTCCATTTTTCATGTTGGACTCTCACCTCTACAAACAAAACTAGATTTTATTAAGGGATGTCAATGTTGATTGATGATGGGAAGGTTGAAAACCAAGTTAGTTTGCATAGTTCAACCAAAGAGGTCCCCCAATGTCACAAAATATTATTCCTCATCTTCCGAAGATGATCAAAATCTAGCTCTAAAAACTAGTTTTTGACAAACCCTAGAAGATAGGGATTAAAGTTTGGTGACCTTTGGGGGTCTCTTTAAAAATAGACTAAACTAGAAGGGGAGAACAAATTTTCACTTAAAAGCAATGTAAATGGGGGGAATATTTGGTGAGATATTTTTTCTTTTCAAGTGGATGAAATTGCAAAATGCTATCAAATCTTGGAACAATCTTGTTATGTTTTGGATGAATGTATAGTCTTTGGGATAAATACATTAATTTTCATCTGTATGTTGCAAATTTCTTTCATTTTAATGGACGTAAATAGCTTCAACAATTTAGTGAAGATCGCTTTCTATATTGCCTAAAATAATGAAAAAAAAGCCCCTAGGCAAAACCTGGTTTTCAAACCTAACCGCCTATCAACTACCTCTCAGATGCTCTCTAAGGTAGAAGCATCCAAATGTAACATGTCGTTACGTAAAACCTAAAAAAATGACCTAAATCCCAGCGCAAGTGGACCCAAAGTAGACTAGTGGGGTTCCAAGAAGTTGTCATTCTTCCGAAAATTGGCCAATCCCCCGTGCATAATCCAAGCTTACAATGTGTTGCTTTTGGATGTTTCCGTGCCTACTTTGATGTTAGTCTAGCATCCACAATAGGTGCATCTACATATTTATTTCCTACAATTCAATCATATTATATTCATACAAGCTTGGAAAAAAATGGAAACCAATTTTGTTGGTTTTCTAAACCATTTGCCAACCAACCCACATTATTTTTCCATGTTGTATGCACCCTAGAGATCAAGAGATCCAAGGGAAGTGTCACCTTTAGGTGCTTCAATCTACACTAAATAGGAGTTTTAAGGGGATCAAAAAATTAAAGGGACTTATCATGAAAAACAATAGATGTTTGAAATAAGATGTACACCCCTTGGACACTTCAATAAATACCGATGTATAACAAAGGTAGACATTTATATAGTTTGAAATAAGATGTACACCCATATAGTTTGAAATAAGATGTACACCCTTTGGACACTTCAATGAATACGGATGTACAACAAAGATAGACATTTATATAGTTTGAAATAAGATGTACACCCTTTGGACACTTCAATGAATACGGATGTACAACAAAGATAGACATTTATATAGCGTGAAATGTCGATAAAATTAGTGTGGGTCCCTTAAATACCACTGTTCATAACATTCAGTAGTCTTCTTCAGCCATCCTGCCTTTTCCTTTCTTTACCATCATCCATCCAAATTGGGAGGGCCAAATTTAAATGCATGGTAACCTGACACCACTAAACACATACCATGCTTTAGAAAATGTTGATGGGGGCCAATTGTCAACTACTTTTTGGTGCCAGAGAACTACTTGCAAAACAAACTAAATTACTAATGGCCCTCCATTAGTGTGCATTAGTTTCAACCGAATTCCTTTCTTGTTGAACATTCTGACAAATTTGACATGTGGCCTCATAGCTACTCATATGGTGTGGAATATTCCACAGTTAGTAGTGCTGCTACTTAATGTTATGTTATTCAGTGTACCTTATGGTGATTTTGATATCAAACTTCTGCCATTTCTATCGTAAGAGCTTCTCCACAACTGCCCTCCAAGAGGTGTAGACTGGGTATTTGGCAGGCCGGAGTGCACATTGTTGCCCCACAGCATACACTGCCAGGGCCAAAATATGGCCGGCCGCGGCCAAATTTAGAGATCAGACTGTCAAATACTGGGCCTCCCCAGTGGCACAGCATATGGGTTGAACGTCCTTTGAACCCCGATTTCGAGGTGCAAAGGATAGTCAACCCATAAACTGACCCTTAAAAATTCCAATTTTAATTTTTTTTTGTTGAAATGCTTTAAAGCAATTTCAGAATTTCTTCTTTTACTTATGTAAGAAGAAGATGAAGAAGTATTTTCTTCATTTGAATTTCCACATGAAATGAAGCTCTATATATCCTCTTGGGTTGGTAGAAGGTGTGCCAACCCATGCGGGATAAACAAGAGCATGAATTAGCATGAGCTAATTCAATGCTCTTGTATATCCCACATGGATTGGCACACCTCCCACCAACCCAAGTGTACATATAGAGCTTCATTTCATATGGAAATTCAAATCTTCCAATATCCACATGGGGTGGTCATGGGTATTTCAACCCATGTGAGACATCTCACATGGGTTGAGATACCCATGACCACCCCATGTGGATATTGGAAGATTTGAGCTTTCCCACATTAGAAAGCTCAAGTAATTTGATAACTCGTTTCAAAAATTGATAAGAAGTTCTCAAATAATTAAAATTTACTACATTGATAAATCAATTTTAAATAAATAAAAAACCAACCCAACAATCTGAATTTTTTGGATGACGTGCCTATCCCTCTTCACAGTTTTCATTCACAATTTTGCTGTGGGGCAGTCATCCTCCACACAGGCCGTCCAGGTAAAAATAGCACGCCAAACACTGAATTATGCGTCCCAATTCTGCGTCAGTTGTGGGGATGCTCTAAGAGTGAGTTTCCCCTGATTTCCTCCCAAGTTTATGGATAGAATACATGGAGTATGTTTCTTTTCTGCCCAATACCTGGCCCAAAAGACACCCTTGGGGCGACTGCTGAGTTGAATGTTTGAAAATGTAGCACTTTTTGGGCATCACACTTTGCTTCTTTTACTTCCAAAATACAAAAGGAGCGCCCTCCAGGTAAAAGGAGCTTGCTAACCACACTTTAGTTGCTCATGGCTGAATGGTATTTGACCAACTACAGTACAATATTAAGTGAGACTGACTGAGGTTCCCCGTTCTCCTGCATTTTATTCCTCTTCTATTTACTGGACATGTAAGCTTCAATTTGGGAAGTTGGCCMCAGTGGACCGACCAGACTGGTGTCCATTTAGACACACGTGGCCCATCATTGTCGACTGGTGGTCCATTGGTCCATTGGTMCATAGGGCATTTGACCATGTGTTGAATTTGGCCAATTTGTTCAGCAAGGGAATCTCCTCAATTCCAAATTCCAGACAAACAGAGAACCCTCAATGGCTCAATTACGTTCAAATTTACTCAGTTACAAATTTATGAGGACATCCAGTGAGGGTCACTTGGCCGGGGTGAACTGGACCCTTGGCTTGGCCACTCCAAGTCATTCCAAGGGTGTAAGGGACACTTCACATTAAGGCCAAAGTTTGAGAGTCCATCTGTAGGTTTTTTGTAATCTAATTGGTGGAAATCGACGACCTCTCGACCTTTGGCCATAGTGTGAAGTGTCCCTAAGAGCATCCCCACCCGACTTGCAAAACGGATGACTTGTCCAAGGCGGCTTGCAAAAGTGCCCCACCCGTCTTGCAAAATGGATGAACTTCTCAAGAGGCCGTCTCCAAAACCTCTAGCAGCTTGCAAAAGGGGTGGTTTTGCAAGCCAAGGCTTGGCTTGCAAACCGTATAAGGCAAAATAAAGTGCATGAAAAGTCAACACGAGTGGATATTGCCTCCTATGAAAAGTCGTCACTATAGTTTGCTATTGTCCTCCTTGGCTTCTTAACAAGCCATGGGTGGGGCGTCCGGCTTGCAAAACGGATGCCCTCCCATTTTGCAAGCCAAATCCCACCCACAGTTTGCCTTACAAGTGGGGATGCTCTAAGTAAAATAAAAAGTTTCCCTATTGGGGACTTGATTAATTTATCTTGTACACACCCTAGCTAAGTAATTTGGGGCTTCTGGCTGATTGCAAATATGAATTCAGAATTTGCACATTCTATCATGCGTGGAAAATAAAATAAAAATCCAGGGATTTTCCCGGTGGCTGCAAGTGAGGGGGCCATCAGTTCACTGGCCATCCAGTGAGGGTCACTCACAGTCTCTGTGTCAACAGTGATCAATATTGGACAGTGAATGCCGGTCCATTTTTTCCTCACTCAATGGTCAACTTGCTTAGGCTCAAGTGGAAGTGACTAGGAAAACATGTCCTAATAAATTACCCCTAGTGAAGGAAAAATTGGGGCATTCCAACTTTGCACATTTCTTCATACATGGAGACTTTTGTTTCCAAATATGGTAAGTACCACCTATGGTCTTGGGATTACTGTTACCGGTACTATTATGGGATATGATAGAAAAACAAGATTCATTCATACATGTAGATTTTTGTTTCCACATATGGTAAGTATACCWTAGGTTTTTGTATTATCTTTTGGGGTACTATTATTGGACAAGGTAGAGAATACGTGATTCAGAAGGGGCATTTGGGGAAATATTTTTGTGTTTGAAATGGATTGGGGATAGACTTGATGTCCTTGTTTGTCCTTGTGCTCCGTGGGGTCAAACTCTAAGAAGAAATAATTGAACTTCAATTCTTTTGTAAGCCGAAGGACTTCAAGAGTTTGTTATCCGTTCAAAAGTCCCACATCCGTACCCACTAGGCATTGTATGTGACTCGACAACTACTTACAACTTTAGAATGTAGATTTTACTATGTCTCAAAACTTAGTTTATTAACCCCTCAATGCTCCAATTGCTCAAAACATTAGAAGATATTTGAGGCCATGGGAGGGCTATTTTAAGATTGTTTACTTGATTGTACCTTGTGTTGTACAGGAACTGTGAACCATCCACTACTACCAGAATTTCAATTCCTAATTTTTTCTAAAAGTATTAAACAATGTCTCAAACACACTGAAAAGGTTGGAGCGTTGAGGGGTTTATAGAGTCAAGAATATAAATAAACATTCCTCCCTATCACCTCAACACTTTGCTCGTAGATAATATTCTAATCCGTTAGTGATACCTCATGAAAATACTTGCTTTTGAAAGCTTCAGCTGTCAACTCTTAGTCAAGCTCCATTTCACCTCTACACAATGACTATCACCTGTGGAGAGTACCCTGTCTTTTGAGTGGATAGGGATAGTGAGGGACTGGTGCATTTCAATTAATGCACCCCCTCCCCCTCCATTCACTCAAAAGACCTCCATTAAACTTTTTTTTTAAAGATTTATTAGCCCCCCTCCCCCCTCATCTTATAATCTGACTTGTTTAGATATGAGTTGCAAACAATATGGAATATGTCCATATCTCGTATCCCGTATCTTCATTGTACCATATCCATATGCGTATCCCATATATTGTACATGTATCTATATTGTACCGTATCCATATCCATATCCTATATATCGTATATGTATTTGTATTGTGCCATATCTAGTATGCCATATTTGTATTGTATTTGTATTTTTGATTTGATGTCTCTCATTTTTTTTTCTTGGGGGCACTACAAGAGAAAGGGGTGTTTTAAGTGAGTTTTTATGTATAGTCCTAGACACAAGATTTTAAGTAATGACCTTTAAGGAGATTCTCAGCAAAAATTTACTTAAAATACATGCATTTTAAGTAAATTTTTACTGAAAATCTCCTTAAAGGTCACTACTTAAAATCTTGTCTCTAGGACTATACTCAAAAACTCTCTTAAAACACACCTTTCTCTTGTAGTGGGGTTGGTTTAATTTTCAAGTATTTTTTATTTGATGTCTCTCATTCTTTTCTTGGGGGTTCTTTTCTTGTGGAGGGTCATTTTCAAAGAATGGCAAGTTTGCATCTTTTGAGTGGATAGCCAAGCTTCATTTCACCTCTACACAATGACAATGACTATCCCTTCAAGAAAATGAGGCTCTAAGATGAATGCATTATTTTATGTTGATTACGATAATTTCGTCTTGGGGGCATATAACAATCTTTTATACAACATCAACATGATTGTGTTGATTTGACCCAAAAAAATTTGCTTAGTTGATTCAGCAAGGTTGCTACTTTGCAAGCGTGTGAGTGTGAGCTTGTGAGCCTATGAGTATATTTTTTTTTAAAGATTTCATCTAAAATTTTGGTCAAAATTTACTATATTCAATAAATTTTAGCACTTATTATCGTGGACCTACTACCATGGTCTTTTGAACAAACTTAATGTACTCCTTATTGGACTTTCCTAGATTTTAAGGGAAAAAAATTAGTGATTAGGATTTGTTTGAAATTGAATGAGGTTGCTCCATTGAAAATTAGATTTTTATGATCACTACTCTCTTGTTGTTTGGGACCTCTTGGCTTGATCCTCCTTTCAGCGCCGAGAGATCCTATGAAACAAAAGGGGAGTGATCAACTAAATGACATTTAGATCAAAAGAGAAGAATTGGATCCCTGCAAGGTTACACAAAAGGACAATGATCAACTAGTAAACAATTTGGTGTAATAAAGCTCATTATTTACAAAAGTAACTCCTATAAACCAAATATTTTCTTCCAAAATCTTAACAAGTCTAACTACCAACACATCAAAGACAAAAGTGTAGGTAGCCCTAAGAGGACCCACACTACTACACAATAGAGATCAACAAAGACAAAAATTTGGTGCAATTTTGCTCTTTCCATGCATGCTAAATTCCTATCAATGATTTTTTCTAAAATCTAAACAAGTCCACTAATTTGGAAACCAAGAGGAAAGTGTTGGTACCCTTCCTTTCACTTTGAGAGGACCCATGATAATGATCAATCAAAATAAAATTCATTGCAACAAAGATCATTAGATGTAAAAATAATTGTTATCAATATTTTTTTTTTCTAAAATCTAAACAAGTTCAACAATATGACATCAAGAGAAAATTTTACTAGAAAGACACACATTTCTTACTGAAAATCTCCTAAAAAGGTCATTACTTAAAATCTTATCTCTAGGACTATACTTAAAACACCCCTTTCTCTTGTAGTGTTTGGTAATTTTATTGCATGAATTGAAATCACTAAGAATTTTGAAAGGCAAAAGGTGCTTCGGACCCATAGCCAATCTCTAGACTCTTCCAATTTTGACCATTCAGAAAACTATTTTTCCACTCACTGCTTCCCATTTTTTTTTGCACTACTTTGGAACAAGTCAATCTATGGTTGATTATGGGGCACTAGTTGGTAATGGGTAGTTCTACCTTGTGTTCATTTGGACACACATGGTAAATTACCCTGCTTTGTATAAAATCTTTAGATTTGAATCTCCAATTTGGAGGTTTTGGTACAGTGTTCGGGAAGCTTTTTGAGTAAAGTGTCTAGTTTCCTTAAATACACCAACCTAACCGATTTTATTTACATAGAGTCTGGTTATTTCACCTATTTATTATGGAAAATTAAAATTTTATTGACTTTTTTTTCAGTTTTTTTGCTGGAGTTTCTAAGCTGCAACCGACTTTTTTTTCCAAATCCATCGGCTCACTCAAAACTAACCGCCGGTTCTTCCCGGACAGTGTTTTGGTAGCAACAAACTTGATTGTTGGACATTACTCATGTATGTATAGCGTCTGCATACGTCTATTGCCAGGTGCATACTAGTTGCTCATAGATCGAGGTTGCATTCGGTATCAATACAATGAAGCACCATAGGACGAAGCCTCCGCACTGTGATCTTTTCCATCACCTAGAACCAGGGTTTTTTTAGGCAATTAAATACCCAATTTTTTCAAAAAAAAATGGCTAGCTTCAAGCCTATAGGAAAAAATGAGGGTAAATGAGTGAAGAAATGTCAGATAGAAATCATGGCCCTCTACACTAATGCCACAATACTTCCTAAGCCTCATTTCATCTGTCATACAAAGCCAATACATACAAAAGTTGCATACAAAAATTATATATTTAAAATTATATACTCTAAATTGGCCTCTTTCAGTTAAAGCCCTACGAGTGATAGAGCCACACAACTTAAAAGCTCTTGAAATGAAGGCCACCTAACCATTTGTTTGAAAACCAAAAAAGAACCCTAGAACTGTTGCAACCTATTGCAAGAAAAAAAAATTCAAGTAAGCTAAACGCTTGAATTGATTGCTATGACACACCCTCTAAATGTGGCCAAATGTGAAGGGTCAATGGCTAAATCTTGCTTTGGTAACCGTGATTTGTGAAGACCTCTATAATTTCAAATTTTTACCTTGCTTTTGGAAGTACTAGTCCAATGTCTAATTTTGAATTCTTTCATACCTTCTCCAAGTTATTTTGGATGCACTTCCAATAAGACAATTTTCAAGTTCTCATTTACCGCTCAAAAGTTAGTTATATAGTTACCATCCATTATACCGGGGTTGCATTGCAATTGCACTTAGCTAATTTGGGGTCTCTGATTGCAAATATGTATTCAAAGATTGCAAAAAATAAAAAATTACTGCGTTTTGTAAATATAGCCTATGGAGTCCATTTCATAGGCACGATTTATTGTGTTGCTTGCTTTTGAATCCTTCTCTCCCTGCGTTATTGATTGCTCTTACTAGCTTCATGGGTCAATGCATTCCTGCAAGTAATTGAAGGTACCTATAATAGCAACCCTCCCTTCACACTATTGCAAATCTTGTCGCTTTTCATTCCTTGAAATGGCAACAAAACGTTGGGGGTGAGTGGAAATAGTCACAAAGGGCAAAATGTGGGGCCGAGTTTGCTACTATGATAGAAGCACCTAAATGCAACACCTGTTTTAGATGTGCAGATATTGAAGGTAGCTACAAAATAAAATGATGCACACTTGTTGAGAAATGGCTTAGGAAACCAACAAAATTGGTTTCGTATTTTTTTCCGAGCTTGTATGAATATATTTCAAATTTTTTACAAACAATCACGTAGATGCACCTATTCTAGACACGAGACCAACACTAATGAAAGTGGGTACGGAGACACCCAAAAGCGACACATTGTAAGCTTGGATCACGCACAGGTGATTGGCCACTTTTGGGTAAGAGTAAACAATAGCTTGGAGCCCCACTTGTCTACTTTGGATCCACTTGTGCTTAGATTTAGGTCATTTTTTCAGGTGTCAGAAAATGACTAGTGTTACATTTGGGTGTTGCTACATGAACAATAGATCATTTTCAGTGAGAAGTGACACATGTCCAAATCTATGGAATGAAAAACGAATGGGGATCATCGCTATGACTCTTACAAAGCTCTTCACTAAATAGTGCAATTAGGTTGCCCTTCACTAATTTCTCAACCTTCCACACTATATAAATATTTATTGTTAGTGTATAAGAATGCACTACTTCTGAATTAGTTCTTGGTGTAGTTGGAACTAATGAACCTCCATGTGTACAAATGAAAGTATTTGTAGAAATATTTGGTAAATTCAATGGCTTGTACAGTAATTTTCTTGGGATAAGGCAACCTAATTGTGAGGTCAACCTAATTTCACTATTTAGTGTTGAGCACAGCCATCTTCCCTGGAGCCGTCCAAAGTCCAAACCCAAGAACTTTGATCACCAGGCGGGCAGATGGTCATTTAATCTCAGCCTGCCTGTGACAATAGAAGTATGGACAGAGCTGCGCAAGAACTCAAGAAGAATTGAATAGTGGAGTAGATAACTTAATTAGAGCATCTGTACCTTGTGCTGTAAATCTGACGGGCTAAAAGTTTACATCTATTTTGAAGAGCCTGCAGGCTTCATAATTTTTGTTCCCAACCTTGGCCCATCAATCTATGAGATTGATGAATAACATAGTCAAGTGAACGTAGAATACAGATTAAACTGACTACACTTATTGAAATTTCATTTCATTTGTGTCAAAAAAAGAAAAAGAAAAAAAAGTGACTAAACTTAGGATGGTGAACATTTATTTCATGGGCCATTGCTTGTCATGGTGGGATGGAGTGTCGAGAATATTGTGAGGGCCCCGGAGCACTTAATTATCATCCACATTCAAAGAATGTCAGACCCTTAGAGCACAAGGGTGTATGTGGATGCGCTTACACCGTCTACTTGTGTCCAGATGGAACTTGAGCATGCAGTCGATTTCAATCAAAGTTAGCAAGCACAAGTTGCAAATTTCATACACTATTACAAAGTCCGTCGCTTTTCATTCCTTTATAGCAGCAAAACATGGGGTGAGTGAAACAAGTCACAAAATGAAGGACAAAATGTGGGGTCGTCTTTGCTACTAACAATAGATCATTTTCAATGAGAAGCGACATAAGTCTGGATCCTAGAATGAAAAATGACGAGGTTGGCTCTAGTGATAGGGAACAATCAAAATGAGGCCAAAATCCAACTCATAGACGGATGAACTTGCACATATAGAGTTTCATGCCAGAACCACACAAGGCTCCAAAGTGGTTTAGACTGGCAGTGAAGAATAAGGAAACTTCTAAATTTGAGAATTGGAGCACATGCATGTCCACTATATACAAGATTCTACCTCAAATTTGCTTCACTTAGGCTTTAATTTTCTACTAAGGTAAGAGGCTATGAAAGCAAGTGGCCATTTAGAACCGCCCATATAGACTCACTTGAAATGGACGTGAGATGGTTTTTAAATGGACCTTCTATAGTCATTGAATGGAT
The DNA here is from genome assembly GCA_006891605.1 of Pleurozium schreberi. Lineage (NCBI taxonomy): Eukaryota > Viridiplantae > Streptophyta > Bryopsida > Hypnales > Hylocomiaceae > Pleurozium > Pleurozium schreberi. The sequence goes on along the minus strand of VACF01002156.1, from coordinate 53,101 downwards.
CACTTAAAATTTTTTATTGCAAGAGCCTATCATTCTCTTTGCTTTCCCATTTCTCTCTAGAAGTTGCAAGTGAATGATTCATGGAAGACCTAATGTCATAAACAAGGACCTATGACCCATCTTATTTGAAAATTCACAAGTAATTCAAAAATGCTTCAAAAAATACGAAACTACTTGTGTTACAATCATAATCTATTTCTCTTTGTTTGAAAAATATGCTAAGAATACTCCCATCAAAAGAAATACATGAAAAAGGCAGACCAGCCCATGGATGAGCTGTTTCAGAGCCTCCCACCTTAGTTCAGAAATGGAGGCAGAGCTAGCAATTCATGCATGGGAGGAGAGAGGTTCCCTGTCCCACAGTTCCCGCCCATAGCTAGAACCCTTCAATTCCCGCCGCAGCTCCCCTCTGATCGAGCTTCCCTGCAAAACGCAATGCCCTTGACCTTCAACCTTCTTCAAGAGGAGGAGCAGCAGCAAGCAGCAACAGCAAGAACACTAAGGTAGACTGCTCTTAAAGCAACCATTTAAGAGCTGATTGCGTTTTCAGGGAAGCTGAACTCCTTGAAACAATTTTCAGTAAATCTTTATAAGAAGAAAAAAGGAATTGGCATCTAACCCAAGTCGTTTTGAACATATTTTTCAGACCTTCCAAAAATTAGTTACAAATTTTTGAAGTTGTAATGCAGTGGTCACTAAAAGCGACCACCTCCTGAAATGTACACTGTTGGTACATTGAAGAAAACAAAATGTACCTCTGCATTATGATCGCTTTCAGAGCATGGGTGCTTTAAGAGCAGTCTACCTTACTTGTCAATTTCCTTACCGGCAACAATTTCCTTGTCAAGGAATAGATTCACACAACACAAGCGCAAGCAAATGGAGTTGTTTCCTTCAACTTCAAAACTTGTGCAAAATCAGATACAGTAGACCTGCATACATAATTATACACATATGGTCAATAATTATCACAAAAGAGATTTTACAAACAAATTTGTTTAACTATAAGTCTATCTGCAGTATGTTGCCAGCCGTACCAATGCGCTCATTAGTATAACTTATGTGCAATTTAGCAAATGAATTCTTTCTCTCAAGTGACAGGGTACAGTTACATTTTACTGCAAGTCTGCAACCATTTCTGCACTCCAATTGATGGAGCTCTTGTATTCAATTTCGCTTTAAAAAAGTGACAAAGTGGATTAATTGTTGTATCTGCAGTTAGTAGCGCTCTGGCATGTTGGCAACAATATAAGTTATGCACTTCAATTCTCATCCCCAGTTTGTGGCAATCCACGAGTCTGTTTAGGAATTAATCGTGCAATGTAGGCAAAACTGGAATAATAAACCTGGCTGGAAACCTTTTAAAAAAAAAACTTCAAATGTTTCTGCATGATATAAGGTAGAACATCCCATTGCGGTCAGATGACCCATAGTGGACACCTAATGACCCCATGACAGTTTTTCAGACCAATAATTATCACAGTTTTTGATCATAATCAATGTCTAACCTGACCTCCATGGAGTGATTAGTGACCTCATTAGGAGCACCCTACTTTTTGAGTGTTAATCATTGCAAGAAGTGACTTTTCAGGGCCTTCCACATTAAAAACTATTGTGACTGCTTTAGGTGATTAAGATGAGCATATTGGACAGAGTTTTTGTTGGTTATGAGGTAGCCTTTTCACTCTTTTGCGATGATCACTTCAAAAATTCATAACTAATTCATACTTTGTTTGGAAAATATAATTTCAATTGCTCTCACTATTTCTTACATTTGTCTTTATGTGGAAAAAAAATTGAAAAATTTCAGCAATGACATGAGGGTAGACTCCAAATTCTGACCACAATAGGCTGTTTTAACTTAAATGGACTTAAACTTACAAATTAGTTGTGATTGCTTGCAGAGCAGCAACTCCATTCTCATGAATTCATGAAGTGAAGTGAACCCGAATTGGTTGCTGTGCACAATGGATCAACGTGTCGGTGGTGCGCCTCTTCCGTCTAAAAAGTCTGTTGTGTAAGATCTACAAAATTGTCTACAAGGCAAAGATACCAATGACTCATTGTTGAATAATGTTAAGAAATTCATTCAAAAATATGAGAACTATTAATGACTTTCAAATCAAAGTGCCAAATAATGCAAAGAAGCATACTTGGAATATCAGTGAAAACGTACACCGACTTTCCATGTTAGATCTACAAAATTGTCTACAAAGGCAAAGATACCTATGACTCATTGTTGAATAATATTAATAAAAGTCACACAAAATATAGAACTTTAAATGACTTTCAAATCAAAGTGCCAAATAATGCAAAGAAGCGTACTTGGAGTAACACTGAAAATGTACACTTTCCTATCTCCACCAACACCAACATTTTTGTTGTGGCTTTGTTATTCCCTCAAAAACCCGTTGACCAACACCTTCTGATCTTTTGTTGCTTCCAAGAGCTTGGAGTTTGGATTGTAGCTAGTATCATCACAATGATTGTTATGGTTGGCCAAGAGAGGCGAAAAGAAGGACACATGTAGGTGCTTAGAATGGTATGGTTTTTATGACATTAATATAAGTATAGAACCACATTCTTGTTAGAAAGACATAATATTGTGCAAATAACTTTTTGAAAGTGCGACAATGACATTATTAATGGTGTTTCAACTATGTTTGAGCTACATCGTTCTTGCAAAATCTCTATATTATTCTAAGGAGTCAATTTAAGTAGTTTTTCCCACTAACACAATATGGTCATGTCTATTAACACACAAGAAAAATTAAAGAGAACTAACACATTTAGAGAAGGGCTCTCTAAAACTAAGAACAAGAGCAAATTTATGAGCCTATCTTGAGCTAGACCTGTTTGAGAATTAGTTCATTTAAATAAATTGGTATGATTTTAGGTGCTAAAATTGTGACATTCATTTGTAGGACACACATATTGATACGTCTTAAGCCATAAACCTTGAACTGATCGAAGCACTTGAAAGTCCTATTTTGTTTAGTGTTGCACTTTACATTTCAATGTCACACTATCAATTCTGCTATAATGGTAAGACTTTAAGAGGGTGGCACTTTAATCTCAAATTTATGCCAAACCTTTCACTACTTTGTTTCAAGAATTCAAGAAAAATATAATGTATACCAATTCTTCTTTGATAAGTTCTTAAAATCAAACCGCTCGAAAGTAACAATTCAAGCACATTGTTGTCAATTATGTTTGATTGTTACCCTTCAAAGTTATCAAAATCATGACATTTATCTACAAAAGATACAAAATATCTAAAGACTAGTACATGTACAAATTTACATTTTGGGGGGGCCTGCCTTCAAAAAAAATAAAAGTTTGGATATTTGTCAAATTATTGAGAAATTCAGTTGCATTCTAAAATATATGAAATAATGAACTTAGAAAATTTGACCATGAGATTAATGACAAGATAGGACATGAACCAGGTCCAACTATTCGTTTCTCTTAGCTCGGCCACAACCTTCAGAATGACAATAGGCTAGAGACTAGGATAAAATGACAATATTATCCTCCCAAGATGATTCCAAGAAAGCCTTGTACTATTTTCCATCACACCATTTGTGCAAGATTGTTTTTCAAGCAAAATTTTAAGAATGATGATCTAATGTAATTGAGATTCATAGTTGGATTATAAAAGTGGATTTGTCAATTTTGCACTTATATCTAATTTTTTAAAGTTCTAAATGAAGTTGGTAGGAAATATTGATTTTTGAAAATGTGTCACATAGATGGTTTGAGAGGCTTGAAGTATTCTAAATGCCCATAATTCTAAAGAATATACAACTAAACTTGGGAGAGAATGACATCTACTAGAGTGATATTTATTGTGTGAAAGAATTTTAAAATAGTGAATCTTATGATGACTGTATAAAATTATGAAGTCTGCAAAGTGAGCGTCACTTTCTCCACACATTTGACAACATAAGAAAAAATTATTGTAATGGTTCTTGTAGTGAATGACCATTGCCTTCAATTCTTCATAGAGATTTTACAAATGCATTTCAAAAAAGAATTAAAACTATTCATCAAATTATCAAAATTGAAATTAAAAGTTTAAAACATCAAAGTACCTATTTTTTGGAGTTTTTGCAGTCTTTTAATTCTCTTGCTTATGAGCATTGCTCTATCATGCTAGATCTTCCTAGATTACAATCTTCTTAAAAACCCACACATTGCCCATATTATTTATTTGTTTTTAAAACATTAAATTTTCTAAATTCAAGTTACTCCAAAAAAAAAAAAATAGAGCAAACACAACAAATACTACAAGCATTTCTTGCAATCACCCCTCGTTGCCCCCAAACCCTGCTGCAGCTTCGAGCATTCCCACATGGTTCAGATCCGATCCAGTGCAACCTTCCTTCCTGATTGACCCAGCAAGCTGCTCCAAATTACCTGCACAGTTGACAGAAATAAAATATATATTACTTAAGTGATAGTCTGGAATTGATCAATTGAACTACAATAATTGTCACAAAATTATAGTGCTCAAAACAATCAATTACATGACTTTTAATACAATCGGTTGTGGCATCAGGAATCAACATTTTCAAATCCAAGGTAATGACAAATTCATGAATGCATGACAAGATCACTAGTGAAGTATTCTAAAGTTCTAATTTGAACGTATCTATGCTACAAACGGCAACTCAAACGTTCCTCTGGAACTTAAAATCCAAGTGGAGCCATTCACTGGTGAAGTCAATCTCGTTAAATTGCCGTTATTCCATTCCTTGGGTGCAGTTCAAGCGAAACCCAAAATCTGTATTTGTCCTAGTTTGTGACCCGAAATTAGACCTTTTGTGAGGATAAATGTCACAGTTTTGGACTCGTGGAACATCGTCAATTTATCGAATTGACGTAGATATTGCAGTGGTTTGGGTAGACCATGCAAAGATCGAATTGACGACAAGCAGACTGACCTAACCACTGGGAACTTTGGATCGTCTAGCCCTAGACAGTTGTGGGGGGCTAGAGCTTTGAATTCCAACCCCATGACTGACATTGACTTCAACAAGAAGCAATTCAGTCCCAACTAGACATCAAGCCTAGCCCTGGCTAATGGTTCAAAAGCGGGTCTAGTGATACAAAAGTTCTAGCCCCCGCCCTTTTCACACAGTGCTAAGGAGGGCTAGAATAGGGGCTAGACCACCCCAATGTAGCCCCCGCTATGACGTCCAAAGTTTCCAGTGAACTAGCACTATTCTAATTGGACGAGCTAGCTACTCAATAGGGCACTCTCCCTTCTGGAACTAGCTAGAGCCATTAATTATCTGAACTAGTGGGAACATGGATCATTGCGAAGGCGAGATCGAGTTAGTATTTGAGATCTGTGCTCGACACTGACTAATTCAACATCATTCTCAGATAAATAAATGCCTGTCCAAGATTTTGTAGAGCTCTCTGCATGGGTTGGAGGTTTAACCGAAAACCAAGGTTGCAAGTTCCTTGTGCCCACTCCGCCGTTTCGTTTCGTTTCGTTTCAGTTTTTCACACACTGAGCATGAATTCAATATGAGCTGGTAATCCTAACTGGGGATCGATATGAGCTGCCTGTGTGAGACGTTACAATCATTAAATAATGAACACAACAATACACGCTTGCTACTCGGCTACACAGGGGTCTCATATGCAGTTCCTGGTGCTAAAATTCCCGGTGAGTCTCACTTTTCCCGGTGTTCCGCAGTGTATACACACCTGGAAAAGTGAGACTCACCGGGAATTTTAACACCGGGAACTGCATATGAGACCCCTGTGCTAGATTCTATTCGGAAAAAAGGCTACTAGACTGAGTCACTGGGATGTAAATGAGAGGGAGGCAGCTAGCTACTGTAGAGAACTTCTACGTGCTTCAGCTTCTTGCTGTTTATTCTAAAACTTATTCTAAAACTTACTGCAGCTTTGGATCGGAGCAATCGCGGACTATTATCAGTATACACAGACTCGTGCACCTTGTCGTGATCGTCTAGGGTTGGTGATTCTAACAGAAGTAATGGCATTTCGCATTCCTTGAAATCCGAATGTAAAGCGATTCGAGAGRCCCTCGTCAAACGGTCCTTCCACAATGAGAGGAACTCACCGCAATGGAAGGGACCTTGCAACGAGTGAGGGCTAGAGCTCAACACTATCGCATAGGTACCTTCTAAGGTTGTGATAGGCCATGAAATTGGCAGACTTACACTAATCTAATTAATGCATGGGGTAAAGATATGCACCCCTGCAAATTCCACCGGCCACTACACCCAGCCACTGCAGGGCCTGCCGAGCCTCTCGAATTTGAAGGTATCAGGCCTGCTCCAATTAGTACTGTAAGTCAAGTCAGTAACTCACTGCAGGTGCAGTCCATACGTAAAAAGCGGCACGTTCTAAACGAAATTCTCACGCCTTGTCTAAACCCTACGTACTGCGTCCGTTCAAAATCTCCGAAACCAAATACACAACTTCAGGAATTAGTTATGAAGCCGCCACTCATGCATACAACAGGTTTCAGGAATTCAGGTACGTCTGTGTCACAGCACCTTCGAGGGAATGTGAGCTTCGCAAGCTGAACGGAACGACAGTAATTGTTGTTGAGAAGCAGTACGTCGATCCAGCTGGGCCTGATCGATCTGAGCCCATTCTCGCAAGGAGAGTAAACTATATACGAATCGAATTCAAAAAGGATTGCACCGTCGTCAACCAAATTAATTATGTGACCAAGTAAAAAAAAGGTGACTGTAAATCTGGCAGCAAGTTACTCATCTTCAGGATTGAAGTGGGTTTCTTCAGGTATTTCCGTCTCAGTCTAGATTATTGCTCCGATCACTTGGGCGGCGAGAAAAACAAGGCGCACCGACTGCAAGAACGGCTGGAAATTAATGCTGAAAACAAGAATGAAGCAGGATTGCAGGGTTGGGGTTGGTGGTCTCGCACATTCCGCGGGGTCCACAGCACATAGGTCGGTGGGAACTGGGACCACCAAGGAATGATTCAAAAAGCGGCAACACCCATCACGAATCGACGCACGTAACACAGGGAGATTATTTCGTTTTACTACCTAGGAAAACAGGGCATTTTACTACCTATTTTCTTATGTACTTAAGACTAAAGTAGTAAAAGACAGAATGTAGTGAATGCACTACCATCTCTACATTTCAAAAGTAGTAAAATGACAAATGTAGTGAATGGAAAATGTAGTAAATTGGGAGCATAGGAAATGAAAAATGTAGTGAATTGAGAATGTAGAAAACAAAGAATGCAGTAAATGGGAAATGTAGTGCAACACTAGTAGAAAAAAACAATGACCAAATTAACAAAAATCAATACAAAAGTGCTGATTTTTTTTTGTTGATTTGGATGTGTTGATTTTGGGTACTTTTTAACACAAAAGTGTTGATTTTTTTGTTAATTGSATCAACTTTTTTTTAATTTTTTCTAAAATAATGCCACATGGCAGCGATAATGCATGCCACGTGGCACATTGCCAAATCAGCATGCCACATCAAGTACCCATCACAAGGCAAGCCACCTAGACAACCCCTCTACACGCCACGTGGCACATTGCCAAATCAGCATGCCACATCAAGTACCCATCACAAGGCAAGCCACCTAGACAACTCCTCTACACGGGCAGGCCACCTAGGCGTGCACATGGCAAATGGGGCGCTAGCAAGGTTTGAACCTTGCACCTCTTACTTAGGGTACAAGGTTCAAACCATTGCACCACACACTCACCCACATGCACATGTGTGGAATACTTATTTATTTATCTTAGTTTATGTGGTTTTTTTTCCGTATTTTTCAAAATCAGCAGACTTCAAAGGCCATTTAGTAATAGAAGAACAACTTTTTTTTTAAATCTTTGAACTCAGAAAAGTTTCTAAATCAAAGTATCTTTCATCTCCAAAAATCTATTTGCAATTTTAATTCTCTAGTCAAAAGTTATGAATAAATTTCAGAGAGGGTCTTTCATGATGTCAAAAAAAAGTTCAATTCAACCCTGCTCTGAAATTTATTCATAACTTTTGACTAGAGAATTAAAATTGCAAATAGTTTTTTGGAGATGCACGATAATTTTATTTAGCAACTTTTCTAAGTTCAAAGATTTTCTTAAAAAGTTGTTTTTCTATTACTAAATGGCCTCTGAAGTCTGCTGACTTTGAAAAATATCGAATTGTGAAAGATTTAGTTTAAAAAAAAGTTCAATTCCAACCCACTTTGAAATTTATTCATAACTTTTCATTAAAGACCTGAAATTGAAAACGGATTTTTGGAGATGAAAGACACCTTGATTTAACAACTTCCTATAGTTCAAAGTTTTAAAAAAAAAAGTTGTTTTTCTATTACTAAATGGCTTCTAAAGTCTGATGACTTGAAAAATGCCAAATTGTGAATGATTTCATTTTTTCTTTTTAAATCATATTATTTATAGAATACTAACCATGGTGATTTAAACATTTTTCAAATCAAAAAAAAATTACTTGAGATTCATGAAAGTCAAAATTAACACAAAAGTGTTGATTTTTTTGTTGATTTAGAGTTGCAGTATCCAAATCAACAAGGAAAAAAGTATATCAACTTGTATTTCTAGAGAATCTTAATTCACCAAATATTGAGATTTGTTGCACCCTCTCAAGAAATTGCCATCATTTTTTTTGAAAAGACACATTGTGTCATCTTAATTGAAGGGTTAGAGCTTCAAAAGTTACACCTGAGATGCTTCAATCTTTAAAAAATAACCACTACATCCTTGCAAATACTTATTTTACAAATATTAAATCCAATGAAAAATTACACATCCATTTTTTCAATTAAAGTCAATTTTCATTTGTAATATATGGTTTTCCAATCACTTTCATTTCAAAMGGGTAATGACTATCTAACTATCCAAACATCTTGCAAACAGCACCTTCTCATAAHATTCTAAATTATAATGATTTCCATAATTATGTGTTGCTAATAATAAAAAAAAACTTCTCTACCATGGATACTTATAATGCATATGTGAGGAAGTGATCAAAATGTATTGTTTACTTCTCTACCATGTCATGTATTTCCCTATCATGGAGAATTATGTTGTATGTGATCGAAAGTAGTAAAAATGAGGTGTYTGCCATATTCTATATTTCACTATGATCATGCATAATAGTCATGTGAGCAAGAAAGTAGTAAAACTGGGTTGTTTCCTATGTTATGTATTTTACTACAATCATGCATAATAGGAATGTATGCTAGAAAGTAGTAAATTGGGTTGTTTACTATGTAATGTACTAAAATGACTAAAATTCTACATAGCGATTCCAAATCTCCACATGCTCACACTTTCGAAAGTGGTGTTTTCCTTGATTTTACTACATTGATAATGTAGGAAACCAGAAAAATCTCCTTGTGGTAAAACCGTGACGGCTTTTGCGGGTCCAACTTGGCAGGTGGGTGTAAATTACGGTGATTTTTTTCTTTAAAAGCCTCCTCAAGAGAGATACAATGTCATTGCAACCGTCGTCATTTCGTAATTTTTCGACTCTAGCTAAAAAAATTTATAAACTTTATATAAAGTTGAAAGTGTAGGGTACCTACTCACATGTGGAACCCAACTCCCCGTAAACAATTACTCTAAAAGCAAGAAATGTTTCAACTTTCAACTTTGGTTGGTTGTCCCTTGAAATTTTTCAACTTTCATTGGGTTTTCTTTTGAGGGGAGGGGGCTGCGGAGCAGGCGGCTGGGGAATATGAGGGCAATACAGTCATACTTCTTCTTAGAACCCCTGTTTCAACATTCATGTGTAGAATTAGAAAAATGGCACTTTTGCAAATATTCAACTATCTTACTACATCCAATTTCACTCTTTGCCATCCTTATATAATGAAAATTGTACCCAGTTGTCAATTAGTCACAAAGAGTCAAAATTTAATGGTCGTGGAAAGGATTGCAATTGGATTGAAAATTGACAATTATGAGGATTAAAAGAATAGAGCCACCAATTTTATAAACTCAACATGCAATAGGTTCTCTCAATTTTTAACCAATTCCAAATTCCAAGCTCTACTATATAACATCGAATATTGTTCTTTATCATTCAAGAATTAAGAGACTTGGAAATAATACTCAATTGTCAAATACAACACTAGAGAAATTCCAAACTCTCGACATGGTTGTCAGGAGGTGCCGAGAGGGACCCTTTGTTCATTACATCTATTTTGAGCACTTAAGAAACTATTCCCCTAATTCTGCACTTCGGCACTCCCAAATGTTAGAGCATTCATTCTCAAGTACTATTACTTAAGGTTGTGACAAGTGTTGTTTTGATATTTGTAAGCACCTCCAAAGCACCTTCCTTTGACAATTGAGGAATAGGAAACTGAATTATGCTTCTTAAAACTCCCGATATTCACATAGGGTGAATCTTTGTTTTGTCAGAAAATCACCTCTTTTGAGTAGCTCACTAGGCTCCAAAAAAAACTAGCTTGTCAAAGAATGACAACCCTTTAGAGAGTCCAAATACTTTTTAATGATAGTTTGATCATAAGATCGGAGTTGAAAGAGTCAAAATTGGGTTGAAGGGTAATTGCAAGAAACACTTATCCTATTTTTTGTCCCCTTGCCCTTAGATGGGTGTATTTTTGCTCATAACTTTTTTGTTGTTTGTCTGTGTGGCATGAAACTTGAAATAAAGGTACATGAGGTAGTTGCAGACATTAGATAATTTTTTCAAATTTTTAAAAAGTAGTTTATTATTTTTAAACTGCCCCCAATTGGTTATCTACCTCGGCCATTTGGGGGGATTTTAGTCCTATTTCTTACCAAAAAATGTGAATTTGAAGCCATAAGTTGGACATGTTGGAGGTCTAATAACATTGCAAGGACTAACAATGAGTCTTTATGAAAATAACAACATGTCTACCGGTATTGCGCACATGGGGTCAAAGTGACCTTCCTTTTGCGCGAAGGCTACAAATAGGGAAAAAATTTCCGATATGAATTCTTTGGCGCAATCTTGTCTAGCAAAATGTCTTTTTATATGGCTTTCTAAAAAAAATTGAATTATGAAAAATGAAAACATCAACAGACCCTTTTTCTGCTATTTTTTGCTCTTTGTGGCTTCTGCAATACTCCGCAACAGTCTATAGTACTGCATACTTAGTACTAAATCATTGGTTCAGATCTACAGGCACCCTGAATCAAAGGTTCAAATTTGCAAGCGCGCCATTGACGCATAGTTTTGGTAGTACGACGTACTATTGCTAGTCATATGGCCAAGAATTGCGTTTCTGAGCCAAAAACGTGAAGTGTTTCTTGCAATCACCCTGAAAAATGACAATTTCCTGTATTGAGTGAATAAAAATATGAGGGTTATATACATGGTACAAGGACCTCTCATTTTTTGCATGATTTCTAAAAATTTTTGTTCAATATAAAAAAACAGATCATCTTTTTTGAAATATAATCTTTATTTCAATTAGTTTCGAAGAGCATAAGTTGTGTTAATCTAAGCTCAAAATACTTGAGACCAAACAATAACATAAAATAAAAATTGAAATAAAAATTAATTTTTTCCTCATAAATTAATTTTTTGTCCACATGCAAAGCTTTGATTCATTCCATTTGGATTGGTGATGTGAAAGTTATGGAGCTTCTTGTTTTGAAGGCAATAAGAGGATTTTCTTAACAAAATAGCATATTAGATTTGTTTTTGCACTCAACTTTCACAATTTCACATAAATTTTTTTACCAAGTTGAGTGTACTTGCTAAAAGAACCTTGCTATTAGAATTAGTGTATTAATTCAGTTCCATCTTGGATCCATTAAAAATCTTGATTTTCCTTCTATAATTTCTATATAATACCTACTTCTACTTAATAATTGTTTAGAGAATGAAAATTAAGTTTTTTTTTAAATTTCTTACCCTAAACTTTCAACTCAAGTTTTAAATGTTCAAAATTTTTAATTCAAACTCTACAATGCAAAAAGTTAAGGTTAAGAAGATTTAAAGTCTTATAATCCAATCACTCCAAGTACCGCAAAATGATATTCAAAGGTCTCATTTTCTTCACTTTTAAATGCACATATCTTGCAATCTATGTGGCGTAGATTATGAAATTTCTTCAACACATTCTTATACTAGCCTAGATCCTACATATGATTAGATATGCAAAAAGAACAATTTTTAATTTTTTTTCTCTCTTTGTACATGATAGAAATGACAATGTTGAGTGTTTTTTTGATGATATAAAGACATTTGGAACTTTAGGAGTTAAGACTACTTTATGAATCTATGCCTTGTTTAGTTTTTTATTTTTCTCAAAAATAATAGTCTGCACGGATGTCTACACAAAATAGTGAAATTAGGTTGCCTTAACAATTAGATTGCTTTATCCCAAGAAAGTTACTTTACAAGTCATCAAAGTCAATAAATACTTCTATAAGTACTTCTATTTGTACACATGGAGGTTCATGAGTCCCAATTCCAACAATATCTAATTCAAAAGTAGTGCATTCTTGTACAATAACAATAAATATTTATATAGTGTCAAATGTTAAATTATTAAATCTTTAAATTATTATTTAAAGAAGACCTACCATTTCCAATCATGATCCCATTTTTGTAGCTTAGATTAAATAGGTTAGCCTACATATCGAGAATGGGACAAATAGAATCTTCGCAAAAAATATTCATGATAATTTCTTTTTTGAGGGAAAAAAATTTTAAAATTATGAAATCCATATGAAATCTATTTCTCTACATGGGAAGTTTCTTTATTCAATTTTCACTATGCCGCAAATAGGTTGAATCGCTTAAACCTTGAACGCCGCGGCCTCTGGATGACAGAGAATCAAACTCTGTAGGATAGAATTGCAACTTTTCATCCTCGGTATTAGAAGCAGAAATGGAAGATCTTTTCTCGTACTCTGACTTCCAATGAGTATATTTGGCTTTTCACAGGAGATGATGTCACCCGGTATCAATGGTGATTTCCACAGCCACTGGTTCGTTCTTCAAGAGTTAAGTGGTCTGAAATAGGCAATTAACACTAAATAGTGAAATTAGGTTGGCCCTCACTAATTTCTCGACATTCCACACTATATGAATATTTATTGTTACTATAGAAGAATGCACTACTTTTGAATTAGTTACTAGTGTAGTTGGGACTCTTAAACCTCCATGTGTACAAATGAAAGTATTTGTAGAAATATTTGTTGACATTGGTGGCTTGTAGAGTAACTTTCTTGGGGTAAGGCAACCTAATTGTAAAGGCAACCTAATTTCACTATTTGGTGTAATTTCACTGCTATTTTGTGTATTTTGCCAATTTGGAATTCAAAAAATAAAAAATAAAAAGCATCTACTTGAATGACATAGATTGACAAAGAACATTTTCTAAAAGGAACAAAAATCACTTTTTGCGTCCATACTGACTCAGAAAGTTCCGACTCTTCCGGCCTCCCTTACTTTGAACCTATGAACACTCACTTTTTCAAAAAATCTTGCCGACTTCCCAAAAGAAAGTGGGGCCAATTTGGAGGAAAACCAGGCTTTTTGCTGTACCAAAGCTATCTTTTCGTGACACCCCATAGGACGTCCAGGGCGAACTGATCCCCTTATTGCCCCCTCTTTTTTTTATCCCGGCATATAACACGAGATGTTTTTATTTGCCACGTATGATAAAACTTTCAAATTCTGAATTCGTATTTGCAACAATGATCGGAGAAAACTGGAGGTTAGTTCAAAGTTAGCAGGTGGAATTGGGAAAAAAAACAGTTGCAATTGTAAAACATCTGCTAAAACCTAGTGTAAAAATCTATAAAATTTCTATTCTCGGTACAAAATAGAGAAAATAACCGGACGCCGTCTTTGAAAAACCGGTTCAATTTGGGAAGTGAAGGAAATTAGCCGGTAAAATTCAAAAAGTTTCCCAAACACTCATTTGCAATCAGAGAACCCAAATAAGGTAGGCAAGATGATGGGGTCAATTTTTACATTTACCTTTTGACGGGGCAATAAGGGCCAAGGTGAATTGACCCCCTCATTGCCCTGATTGTGGATGGATGGGGGAATGAGGGGGCCATTCCCTGTCCATCCCGACCTCCCTCCCCTCCGACTTGCCTCCCTTCCGAGTTCCGACGTTGACGTGCAACTTTTTGGGTGTTCCAATATTGCATCCTCTTTTTCTTCTCCAAAATCCTAATGCTCCTCACCGAATCTACTTCAACTGTCAAAGCTCTGTGAATGTTTGAAAAATTGGATGCTCCAATGTAGAAACTTTCTTGATGTTGAGATATTGCATCATTTTTTTTTAACAAATGGGGGACCCATTGCATTAAAAAAAATCACACAAAAACAACAGCCAAACCGAGGCGGCCTGCACTACTGATATTGCATCATTTCACTCTTGTCGAAGCTCCATGAAATGTGGATCTGGAGCTCTTTAGAAGTAGGATTTGTTTAAAGTTTGATGTTTTGGGAGTCTCTTCTATGCCATTTCGTCACTAGAGTGTTTTACAACCACAAGAGATGATCTCAATTGCTTGTGCATCCTCACAGCAATAAGGTATGCGCACTTAAATGTGTGCAAGTATTAGTGTGAGCGTGGTTCCTGGATTACACTGCTTCAAATTTTGTGGAAATTGAAAAACACTTGAACAAGGTATAAAATCCTTTCTATGAAAATTCACTGCAAAATGTTTCAAAGACTTGAAGTGCAATGAGCTCAAAATGCATCCATCAAAGTACAATAAGATCTTAAAGCCTCCCATTCTAGGACATGAATTATTTTTTAAGTTGCATCATTTTGCCGATGAGTTTGAAACAATGAGTAGCCGTTCTCAATGATTTTCAAATTTCAAGCTAAAAATTCATAGACAATCTTTGTGGAGGATTAGATATGCCAATTCTATGAATCTCTAAAAAAATTTGGAGCACGTATTGATCATTGCCAATCAAAGTCCTTGGGCTTCAAAGACTCCTCAAAGTTCAAGCAATCTGTCGTTATGGCTGGTTGGGAACATTAAATTTCATGTGTTCTATTTTGAAATTAAATAGGTAAGAAATAGTTGGATTGTCCATCATGAGCGCTTGATTGTATATTTCACCCAACTTGGAATGTGTCTTCATGAACCTTGAAAGCTAGAGAATGTGAATTCAAAAAACCTCTCATTATAAAAGATTGAATGCATATGTTTGTTTTGGTGGTTTGTTTCCCTTCCCTATCAGACCACTTGTGGTTGGTGTTGTATTTTATTATTTTATACATTGAAATTCCATTTCATTTTTGTCAAAAAGTCAAAAAAAGATGAATACATATCTTTTGTAAAAATTGGAAAATAGTAGACGGTTTACATTGAGTAATGCTACGGGTGCAAGTCACTTTGAATCTTGTTTCCCATGAGATTGAAAGATGCATTTTGCTATCACATGTTGATCTTACACAATAGTTGGCATTGAAGTGAAAATAAATTATGTTCTATCAATCTGTATGACATAGAATTGGGATGGTAGGGAAAATTCAATGAATTGCTTTTTAAAATTTTGGCACAATCCCAAACCTCAAAATGGAGCTGCAATGTACTGCATTAGTACTAATTAGTAGCTCATCAAGCTTGGATTTTCCAGCAAGAAAGAAGCCTAAACAACACAAAAATGATTCTAGTTGGTGGTGAAATGAGTGTACCAGAGGCAGAACCCTAAATTCCTTCTAACTACACATTCCAAGTTCACTCAATGAAGAAGAATCGAACTTCCAAATCAAGCTCAGCAGGCAGTAAGATAGGAGGCTGGAAATTTGAAAATCATTGAGAATGGCTACTCATTGTTTCAATCTAATACAACTTGATGCAACTTTGCAAAATAATTAATGTACTTTGTTGACATTGCAATGGAATTGTAACATTGTAGCTTATAAACTTGTTACCCATTGCTAGGGTATGTACATTTGCCATGTATGATAAAATTTGCAAATTTTGAATTCATATTTGCAATCAGAGGCCCCCAATTAGACATGGGACGTGTAGAAATAGAAAAATAAACACGTCACAAAGTAGGGGGCAATTTTTTACATTTACCTTGTGACAAGGGTAATGAGGGGGTCGTTCACAGTGGCCCCATAAAAGAGACATTGTGATCTTTTCCATCACCTATAAGAAAAAAAATTTAAGTCATTTTCTCCTTGAATTAATTGCTTTGATACATTCAAGCGTTTCAGGAAGAATATGATTGAGATTTTGTGCATTAACCCTGTCACATCGATGCGGACACTAAGCTAAAACAGCCCATTGTAGTTACATGACCTCATAGTGGACACTTTGGGAATGACCCCATTGTGGGGTTTTTTCAATATGCAAGATTTGCCCCACAATCAATGTCCTACATGACAGTAATGGAGTGATTAGTGACCACATTAGAAATTTTCAACTTTATAGTGTGAATCCATTGTAAGAATTGACTTTTTAGGCCTTAGAAGTTGGAAAATATTGTGATTTAGGTAGTAGATGAGCATTATGGATTTAGATTTTGTTGGTTTTAGGGAAGTCCAAGGACTCTTTTGGGCCATGATGGGCTGAATTATTGAATACTTTAAAACTCATAACAAATTCATACTTTGTTAAAAAAAATATAATTTCCATTGCTCCTAATATTTCTCACTCTTATATTTTTGTGGGAAAAAAATTGAAAAATTCCAACAACAACACGAGGCCAAACTCCTTATTCTGACCATAATGGGTTTTTTTAACTTATGTGTTTGATAAATGACATAGAATCCTTCTATGTAAGAAAGAAGTGAAGGTCTTCACCTGTGGAATTTCATGTAAAATTGGAAGGTATTGCACAAGAGTTTGACCTCCAATGACTGCTCTTGTTTTTATTCAACAAATTGGATTCACACGATATCCAAGCTAAGGATGATTTCTGTGGTGACCAACCCAATGTTCTAGAATTTAAATTGATCAAATCATTCAGAATCTTTTTTTTCAACCTGACATACACAATTCAAGTCATAAAGAAAATTTAAACTTTCTTAGGAAATGCCCCCCAAAATGGAAGGGGCTACAAAGATTATGAGACAATTGGACAAATATAAATATAAATTGTAAAGTTAAACATATTTAAGAGAATCACAAAATGACAAAATTCATTGAAATGGCGATATTCCAAATGCCATTTCCAGATTGCCCAGTCTAAATCATAAAAGTGACATCTAGGACAAATACAAATTTCAAACCATCTAGGTGTCTAGGACAAATTTCTATTCATAGCCATTAGGATAGGTACCCATTTAAGACATCTAGGATAGGTGTAGATTTCAGACTGAGCAGTCTAAATCATAAAAAAGTGCCAAAGTTGCCAAATGGTGCCCTTTTTGTTTTAAAAAGAAATCAAGAAGAAATGCATACATGAAAAGTAAAACAATCTCTTACAATAATTGAAATACGATGCAGTAATCATATCCAATCAATACAAGAGTCCGAAAAATCTTTTGCTCCTAAAACTATCACTCAAACCTGCTAAATAATTTCTAGACTCCAGATCCCGGGAAGAAATAAAGAAATTCTCATTCATCCTCCGGACCTGCAATCAAAGTTTCTGTCCAGAACCCAACAGTAAAATAAAGCTTGACGCGATGCAAGAGCAGGAGAAGTGCATAAACTTGATATCAAGCTTGGGCCGGAGCAACTTACAGGCCTACGATAATTTTGAAGCAAATTAAAGGTCTGGAATGTTCCACATTATCAAAAATGGCAATATTCCATACGTCATTTTTAGACAGGGCGGTCTAAACCAAAGTTTTAGCTAGGACAGGTATAGATTTCAGATCGCCCAATCTAATACAAACTACCAAAGTTGTGGAATGACTGCCATTTAACAAAATTCTTGGTCATTACTTTGGTGTAGATCAGGACATGAGCCCCAAACCTAGTCCTGACCTAGTTTGTGAAGATATTAGTCACAATTTTTGAAGATGTGCGAATATAGTAACCAGCTATGATTGGTGTGCGTAGGTCTGCTCAAACGTGTTTCATCCACGAGCACGATATTCATCCACAAAGGCAACGAGTTACGTGAATTTTCATCCAGGGACAGAGCTGGAGCTGGTTCCGTCCTGTAACCCACTCGCCACCTCCGGGTAGCTCGAAGGTTACCGAGTTTGTAGTTGACGTTTTGATCTTTGATCTGCTTCCATGGGCTTCAAATTGAGTTGCACGAATGGCTGCAGATTGCGTCTTCGGGTATGCATGCATGCAGACCAGCCACGCACACGGACTGCAACATAATCTCAGATCTGACAGACCTGTTTGAACCTCGCAGATCGACTCCGTCCCTTCAGAATTGCAGGTATCACAGGGAGTGAGGGAGACGACCGGGAGGGTGATACCGGGGATCGGAGGGTAGAATATTTCACAGTGTAACTATACCCCAAACTATATGATACAGTAAGTTCCACGAAGAAAACTTTGCAGCATATATATATTCCCAGTCTGCAGCTATAGCTAGTACTGCCAACAGGGGAAATTATGTACAGTCCATGCCACTGATTTTCCCAGAACTTAATTTTGCAGAACTATTCAATTCCCCAGCTGATCGCTACGAACCCCCGGTTAGTAATTATATATATATTTCTTGTGTAAATCATCATCGATCGTTCTCGGAAACTTCTTGATTTTGAATTCTCGGCCATGAATTGAAGGAAACAACTCTCGCTCCTGGTTCCCGCTAGATGGTTCGATCGGACGTCTACTGTTAGTAGTATATATCCGCACATTCATATATATACATGTATAGATATACATTTAGCTAGAGAAAAAGTAAAGCCTGTGTGTGCTAGCTAGTATATAATATATACGAAAGTATCATTCTCGATTCTGGGTTCAATTCCTGATCGAAGATCCGATTGAAGTGAGCCGCTATATATATTGGACGGTAGGAGGACCTTTATGAAACTGTTGGGAATATGGAATTGGTTCCGACCTTCAGTTTCTTTGCAATTGAACGCGCGTCGACTTGGGTCGAAAAACAACAACTGTTGGGAATGTGCAGTCGATGCAGGCAATGAACGAATGGAAGGCAAACTACCACTGGGAGCTCGGGAGCTTTTGGCCCGCCGGGCTAAAGAGGTCCTGCGGGGCCAAACCACGGTATGAACAGTGAGCGCGATTGACAGCGCGTCCTGACAGGGCCTCACATCCATTTCAGCCCGGGATGGTGGTTCAAAAAGGGGCTCAATTTTTGGCCCCCGCAATTTTTTCTAGTGTATCTAGAAGGGGATGATGGTTCAAAATGGGGGCTGAACCACCCCACTCCAGCCCAGGCCGATCGCCCAAGAGCTTCCAATGTACTCGTGCCGCGTCAACAGGGAGGTCGACTCTGGAGAAATAGAAGACCCGTCGTCTCTCCGATGCCACGATGGAATGGGCCAGGGCGAATTGTCTTAGATCATGTGGTAAAAATTTCATGAAGTTTGACCGTATAGATTGAAAGATATTAGCATTCAAAGTGGAAAAAAAGAGTTGTTTTGAACACTGGACTTCAATTTTAGATGACTTTGACTGTCATTTGTCAATTTTTTTTGCACTACAGACTTTGAATTTAAAATTTTTTATGTTGAAGAATTGAATTGAAATTCTAGAAAAAAAATTTCAAGAAAAACACACTTGATTTTCAATCTTTAAAAAATTGTTAAGTAGAAGTAGGTCCAAGATTGAAAGAAAAACTAAATGGTTAATAGCTCTAAGATGGGATTGAAACAGAATAATCCAAACGGTGAGATTGTTCTAGAAAGTATACTTCACCTTGACCAACAATTTTTTTTGAAAAATTGTGAAAATTGCATTCAGAAATGAATGCTATAAGTCTTTTTTCCAAGAAGATGCTTAGATTGCCCGAAAACAAGACTGTCCATAACTTTCTCATTATTAGTCCAAATAGAATAAATCAAAGCTTCACATGTAGACAAAAATATATCATTTCAGAAAAAAATATTTAAAAACTTAATTTTGAATTTTTGCAAATTTTTTCTTGTTGCCCACCAAATTCAATTCTAGGGTTTTTGTTGCATAACTTTTGCTCCTGGGCACCAATTGAAATAAAAATTATATTCCCACAAAGATAATCAGTTTTTCTATCTTATGAGAAGGTTTCAAAAAGTTTCATAAACAATCAAGGTCACAGGAACCTGCCCGAAATCCAAATTGTCCGCCGAGGGGACAATGGGACTTTAGGGGTTAAGTCAACATATATTTTTACAAATACTTCCAATTGTACACATGGAGGTTCATGAGTCCCAACTACACCAATAACTAATTCAAAAATAGTGCATTCTTGTACATGTACAGTAAATATTTATATAGTGTGGAATGTTGAGAAATTAGTGAGGGGCAACCTAATTTCACTATTCACTGCAGATTTTTTTATTTGCCACATATGATAAAATTTGCAATCAGAGGCCCCAAATTAATCATGGGAGGTGAAGAATTGCAAAATTGACATGGCCAAAAGTAAGCAGCAAATTTTACATTTGCCTTTTGGCGGGGCAATATGGGGGTCAATTAGCCCTGGCCTGATCACTGACATGCAAGATGCTAAATCCACCTCACGAAGTGGACCTGCATGGTGAATTTACCCTCCGGAAAAATGTAGGAATTTTTTATTTGTTTTTACATAATTTTTATTGCATATTTTGAATTCATATTTGCAATTAGAGACCTGAAATTAGCTAGGAGAATGAAAATCATGAGAAAAACTTGGCACAAAATAGGGGGCCTTTTTTTTTATTATGATCTACCCCAAAACGAAGATTTTTCTTGCCGGGGTCACTTTGTGGAATGGATTTAGTGTCCTGCAGATGCCGATGAGCCGATCGAATAGGCAGGCATCAACAAACAATCAATGTTCCTTGTTAAGGAAAATCCACTGTACGGTAAATTCAAATTTTCACTTTTGACCTTCAACCATGTTACTMATGTGACAATCAATTGTAAGATAAATAGACATGTTTGTACTATTTTTAAATTTTAACTATATCTTTTGGTTAGTGTTTCATAATTTAGTAGTTTACTACATTATTTTTGAGAAATATTTGGTGAATAGTCTGCCCTCACTTGGATGTATTTGGTGAAAATGTAGTGAAAAAGGAGGTCCCAAAATTTTCTATAGTCTTATCATGCATGCCTTTTTGAAGTCAATTTATTGTGATAAATCACCAAATATACATACATATCCAATAGGATCATTCTAGGTAAGTCTCCTCACTACCTAAGTTAGAAACACCCATTAGCACACATGTTTTCATTCTTATACTCTACACTCACCTGATTGTGTCCCTTGATTTTGGTTTCTGTCCTCCAAATGCTTAAATCTCATTTGTTGCTACATTTGAAGGACACATACTTAACTTTGATTTATTAACTCCTATTTTTTTTTGCAGATTTCAGATTTAGGTCTACCTGTGCCAGGACAGTTTCATTGATCTAGAGACATGCACTTTGAAAAATCTTAGAAATTACATACAACATCTGAAAATATCATTTCCTTTGGAAATTCATGATTTACCCTCATTAATACTACAAAATATTATTTCTAGGAAAAGGTGCCTCCAACTATGCTGATTGCTGAATTGTTTATATTGACTGTTAGGGTGCTTCCACCTTACCTACTTTGTCTACATGATGTAGTTAGTAAAACTCCTTTGTCAAAACTCTTGTCCATTGTGAAATGTGGACTGACTTGAAATGGCTGTGTTTTCAGACCATGGATTAATGCGTTGGCCAAGAGACAATTGCTAATTCATTTGACTGCATGAGCACAATGACCCGAAATTCGTGAATGCGTATTTGTAGTATCAGGTTTTCTTCTATTAATGTAGTATATTGTTAAAAAGGTCTTCAAAATGCACTTTTAATTACTATATGAAATACCGAAGATAATTTCAAAAATTGAGAAGATGCAAAGCCTCTAAAATTGTTGCTAAAGAGTAAAGATTTTTCTAAAAAAACTTTGAATGTAGATTAAGTGGGCATTCAGTTTTCTTCAAATGTATCAAATATTATACCTTTGGAATATCCTTGAAATTGAGAGCTCTTCTAGTGCTATAAAATATGCCTCTTAATTTCTAAGAATTGAAAATACACAAAGTCTCTAATTTTCATCTAAGAATTTGAAGTTGTAAAAAAAACAATCTTGGAGAACATAGGGAATGTAAGGAATGAAGTATAGAGAGAGACAACCTCTTTGTAATCTCAATTTTCTTCTAATGATGAACCTCTAAGAGTCGTGGTGTCCAATGGATTGATCATTAAAGCCAATTTGGGATCACGAGAATATCCTACAAGCCCTCCATGGCATAGGGAGACCGGGAGGGTGATACTGTGGAGGGTATTTTTCTTTCAGTGTGCAAATATACTCTCCCTAAAATTTCTTGAAATAGAAAGTTTAGGGGGGATATAGTTGCACACTGAAAGAAAATACCCTCCTTGGTGTCACCCTTCCGGTTTCCTTGTGTGGGTAGTACCAGAGCCTTGACTTTTTGAGGAGGGCATGTGGGCAGCAAGGCTTGGATATTGGTGTGGACAGGAAGAAAATTGGTCATAATTAGTAAGGCTATTAATTACATTTTCTTCTAAATTTGGGTTGATGTGTTTCTTAGCCATGCTCAATGCTTCTAAAAGATGACAAGAGGATCGTATGCACAATGATGTTGCCAAAAGGAGATACCATGTGGTGTCATCTACATGACATCTACCTTGGTGGTATTTTCTACTTCTTATTCTTAGGGTAGATTAAAATAAGGCTATTTTGACTAATTGTGGTACAAAGTACTTCTTTAGTGTTTGTAGCAAGGCAACAGAAGAACTATTGAATATTCGTACCACTCCTTTGACTCAAGTGTTTCATTTTTTTAATGTCAGTACAAAATGTGCGCAAGGAAAGGATATGACTGGCTGCACCTCCCAATTTCATAGCTTGCAATCCATGTCAACACCAATAGTGCTAGCACAATTGTGTTGGAATTTTCAGCTGGGCAAAGTCCTTGCATCTAAAGTGTAGAAAATTCAAAGGGAACTCCTTTGATCCGAAATTGGCTCTAATGTAAGAATCTTTTCAAAAGTTTTTTTTGTGGAAGTTCCAAGAAATAAAAGAAATAAGTACTTTTAAGTATGTTGAGAAAGGAAATTTTGCCTTGTGTGATCACTTGTTGCTTCATGATTTTTGTGCAAGGTTTTTCATCAATTTGTGGAGTGATAAAAAAAAATTGTAAAATTGGAGATTTGATATCTAGATTGAATGCTACCCAAAAAACAAGATTGGAGGTGAAATTTGAAAGAGACGGTCTTCTAGTGGACTTATAGTTGGCCAAAGGAATTTTAAAAATAATTAGTTTTGTGTAGTGTGGAAGTCTATGAAAGTGAGTTTCCATTTGCTTGCATTTTGAAACATATAAAGTATTATTTTGGTGGTTCTTTTGTTGAATGACCATCTCCATAGAGTTGTTACAAATGACATGTTTTTATTCTTACTTTTGCTATTTTTAACTAATTAAAACATCAAAGTACCTATTTTCTTGAGATTTGGCACTTTTCAAGTCCTCCTACTTAGTTTTTCTAGGCATTTCCTTTGGTGGTTTCCTTTGTCTTAAAGGTGTATACATCAATCATATTTTTAAAATCTTACAAAATACTTTTCAAATTTTAAAGTATTCTCGAAAAATCACCAGTACTATTGAAAATGCAATAAAATCATTAGAGAAAATTTGGATTTTCTGGAAGGCCGCTAAGAAGTGCTAAAAAGGACCCTAGTTTCTTTTTATTTTGCATGGACAAGAATTTTTTTTCCTGTAGCTGTGGCCACCAAGTGTCATCACTGTAGTAGAACAACCAAATGTCAGAGCATTGGTAAACGAGTAGTTGTGTTCTATTGGAGGAAAGTTGTAGGAAACTGAAATATATTGTGTGGTAGTCAAGATATTCACAGAAGCTGAATCGCATTTGCGTCAAAAATGTTGTCCTTTTCCTAATTCACTAGGGCTCTGGATTTAGAGTGGCTTGTCAAAGGCTGGCAACCTTCTGGAGAGTCCAAATTTACTCTAATGTCAACAAGTGTTCCTAACCTTGCAATCACCCTCCAAATGAAATGTGTTGATTGTTGAATGTTCAATCAACAATGGTGTATGTCCTACCATATTTTTATACATGGTACTTTATATTCTAAGATTAAAATATGGTATCATATCTACAATACCGTGCAAGGGTTATGCTCTTACTCGAAAAGGGGGAAAGTGCTACATAAACCGACTGAGACTGAGTCTCTGAAGTAACTATTTCCTCTTAAGTACAGTATGACAAAGTGTTTAAAACCTACGAAATATTTTTTCAAGAGCTTTTTGAGTTTTGAGCGTAGGAAGATGTAAGTTACATATGACCGTTCCTGGGCTGGCAAGACTAGTTCGTACTCAACATAAATTTCATAATAATGGAGTCTTTACTCAGTTCAAGCATTCTATTGTCCAGTACATCAGGATGTCACCATTTTGGCAAAAACAAATTAATTTATTACAGCCTGATTTACAATCTTATATCAACCATCACAAAGATCATAGTTACTGCATAAGTTTCCACAAGTCAATTTATGGACTAATTCAACACATCATCATCAACTTAAGTTTTTAATGAGATCATAGTCATCAAAATAGATCAATCATAGATTTGATTGGCTGTGAACGACAAAAGAGACGAAGCCTTGCATTGGCAAATGCTGCATGTACTTTGAATGAAAACAAAGTTGGAGTAGGTTGGTATCCCAAAATCGAGCATGCCGAGGTGCTTGTATATATTAATTTGATTTTAATAGCATGCGGTTTAGAATTATAGTTTAGAATGTGAACATGTTCATCGAACGTTGAGTGTTTCCAACATTGGAATTGGAGACTAATGTAAAGTGGTACTTTGAAAAGTCTCTACCAAAAGAAGATGAATCACCTATTCTCCAAACTAGCTAAGTCATCACCAAACTTGGAACCTTCAAAAGACTAGTTCGCAAATGGTGGAGCTTGGTCTTAAGTTGTTGGATAATTTGAGCCTCAATCGGTCACCATACCTTTGAAAATGTCATAGTGGTCTTTGGTGCGTCATGGCCTCATGGGTTTTTGTAACGCCAACCAAAAGTCATTGTGTGTGACTTTTTCTAAGACAGACAAGGAGAATGTTTTTTGTTTGAAATTGCTACACCAAAGATTCTAAATACATTGTATTTAAAAGCCCATTTCAAAGTTTTTGAATCACAAATACATTGCAAAATGTACAATGTTCAATTTTTTTGCAAAAGTCACAATAAATGTGTAAATTCTTTTAATATATGAAAAGATTAAGTTGTGGTAATTGGTAAAGTGAAACTTATTACTACTTACTATTTAGTGGCGTCCATTTTATTTGTTTGTTTTGTTCAAAACATTTACAAATTGATAATAATATATAATCCCCGATCTCATCCATTCAATATTTGTGCATTGCACTTCCATTTGTAAAAGAATAATAAACTAATAAACTAACACCTATTATAATTTGTGACTTCTAAAGGAGCTTGAAAAAGTGTTTTACAATGCCACAATGCCAAAAAAATTGATTTCCATCCCTCTTTTTATATAATTTTGGTGATGGCCGCGCACCCATACCATGTCATAATGCTAAATCAAATCAACTTGCACTCTCCTGGATTGTCCGTAGCCCTCAGACAATAAAATGGGATAAACTAATGTATAAATTAATATACAACTAATTTACTTCAAACTGTATCTATGCTTTGATTAATTCTTTTATTTTCTAAAAACTAGTAAGTCTTTTCATTTCAAAAACTAAATTGAAAGTACCAGTTGTTGTCATATAATTTTCTCTTATTCATGTCGCACAAATCTCATAAGACAAGAGTAACCATCGGACTACATTTGGGTTTTGAAATAAAGAGGGGAATGTATAGTAAACTTGCCAATCACCACACACACAAAGTCTAAATCCTTGAGTCTCCATATAAATATAGAGACTTGCATGTTTTGAACTTTGGTATGGTTATTACATGTCATGTTAAAAGATTCACCTTCAAGAAACGGAATGCAAAAAGATTTCTTCCTAAAGGCAATGAAGTTGAAATCTAGTTAAAAATTCCTTGCATCCCTTCACCACATATTGTGTGGTCATTGGGCGGTGATACAAGATTTGGTTCCCATTACAATTGAATTGATAGTTGAATTGTGTGGTAATTGTTTGGTTATTGAAAGGGTTTGTTCTATGGTTTTGGGAACTCTGTGGTAAATGGCCGGTTTACTCTAGATAGTGACACACACTTAGGTGGAGTTTGCAATTAATAGGTGCTCCGCTCTTACACTAGTACTTCCACTAAGTCAATATGGTGAATTTTGTTAACTTGGCGGTATTTTTGAGCCAAAAATTGGGGTTTTGAGTGCCATAATAGTGAAATGTTATGTCAATTTCATGGAGTGTCGTGCAATGTCTAACATATTTCATGCTGTTTTAATGGGATGTTGTGCCATTTTAATGAAATTCACCATGAACAAGTGAATAAAAACAGTCTTAGTCTTATAATCATGACTACCTTAGAAGTTTGTAGCGAACACTAGAACATGCCGGTCCAATGACATGAGAAGCTTGACCCAAGAAGAAAAGCAGCCCTGCAATGACGGAGTGCCGTAACTTGCTTCTGTCCAGAAAGTGTCCAGTTGAATGGAAATCATCGACTCTAGCTAGCTTAGACCGCGCGATCTGAAAATGGCACATAGAATACCGCCAATTTTTGAAATTTGCCATTACAGTACGGTGTTGTACTGAAGTGTGTCTTGGTATTGAATTTTCTAATGAATTCTAAGTTAAGGTATCGGGACGCGACCACTGCCACAGGGCATTTAATTTTTGAGTTTCGCTGTTCTCACTTTTCCCTCTGTGAAGGGCAATCCTGTGGCTTTTGCCTATGTCAAACAGACAGGCCGGATTGGTGTTCACACAGGGAAAATTGAGACGACTGGGAAACTCAAAATTGTCCCCTGTCTGTCTGTCTGTGAATCAGCTGCAGTTGAATGCTAGCTGAGCGAGCGAGGAGTGTGGTCGAGATTTATTTCATTTGAAGAAGCTCCCTCGCTTGCTCGCATCCTCTAGTTGAGCCGGCCCTGCAAAGTACGGTGTCTCTGGAACCAATTAAAACTGTAGTTTAATTAAAAGCTGAGGCGATGCAATTTCAAGAGTAGCTAGTTAGGAGAAGCGCGTCAAATCAAGCTAGCTTGGGACTGACCTATCTGGTCTTCACGTACAGGACTGGCTGCAATAATTTTGAATTGAAGCGAAGGACTCGAAGTTCTGTTCCAATTGCACGTACAGCGATCGAGCTTCTATTCAATTCAGTGCCTCCGTCCGTGAAATATACACTGGAGAATTCCAAAATGTCCATCTATGGCCGGATCAAGGTTTTGGAGGATTCAATTCCATAGCTAGTCAATGTCCAGTGATGATAGAATAGGATTCATACACTAGAATGCACTTTGGA
This sequence comes from Pleurozium schreberi, assembly GCA_006891605.1. Classification (NCBI taxonomy): domain Eukaryota; kingdom Viridiplantae; phylum Streptophyta; class Bryopsida; order Hypnales; family Hylocomiaceae; genus Pleurozium; species Pleurozium schreberi. The sequence goes on along the minus strand of VACF01002156.1, from coordinate 25,568 downwards.
CACAAATTTTAATGCATGGACGTTTGTTCCATTTCCATATTGGAATTCTCCTGTGCATTGGCGACCATATAAGGTAGGCAACCCAAAAGCACCATTGATCTAAAAGTACCACTGATCTAAAAGCGCTATCTTCACTATCTGGACATCTCCAAAATCAATTGTGTACCTATGTGGAAGAAACACTTTTAGAACCAAACTTTGACCCTTCATAACTTTTGCATATTGTATACCTCTTTTCATTTGTCAACAAGACAATTTGAAAATCAGACCAGCCTAATAATAGTCAGTAGGCACAGTACCAATTTGTGGCGCTTTTGAGTTGCCTACCTTACCTACCGTCGATCGATCTGTTCACAGGAGGTTCAATTCAATTTGAGCTACGCACCTGCTGTTGGTTGCATTGCCGATTCACTTCAAGTATAACTTACAGGCCACCATGCAACAGAGAGCGCAATGTAACATGTATTCCGAGTACGTAAACAGTGCTGGCAACAGGGAAAATTATTATCTACAGTACTGAACTTGCCACTGAATTTCCCAGAGYGCAACTTCCTGATTTCCCCATGAAGAAATCCAGAATCTTCTCCTGGTCACTGTAGAACGACATACTACAGTAGATGAGAGTCAAATCTATACAGAGTGAAACATTTTCAGACACATATCATGTATACTTGTTACATAATATAAATTATGTCAAATTGATAAAGCGCTGCAGTAAGTGCTCAATCGACCGAATCCATCTGTGAATTCTAGATTCTCGAAGATTCGAATCAAWTGCTAGCTAGGACGGTAGGACCGTTACGAAAGCACTAGCCCATGAAAGGGGAATGTGGTCGGCAGCCAATTATTTAAAGTCAACCACGCGCACCGACAGGAAGGTCGGCTCCGGAAAACGGCGAAATAGCACCGATCTGGAGTGCAACCGCGAATCGGCAGGCAACAGCAGGCAGTGCGTTAATTCCCAGGAACAAAACATTCCAATTGCATGTTCACACTTGGTGTTATTAGAGCATCCCCACCAGACTTGCAAAACGGATGACTTGTCTAAGGCGGCTTGCAAAAGTGCCCCACCTGTCTTGCAAAACGGATGAACTTCTTAAGAGGCTGGCTCCAAAACCTCTAGCGGCTTGCAAACAGTATAAGACAAAATAAAGTGCATGAAAAGTCAACATGAGTGGGTGTTGCCTCCTATGAAAAGTTGCCACTACAGTTTGCTATTGTCCTTGCTATTGTCCTCCTTGGCTTCTTAACAAGCCATGAGTGGGGCGTCCGGCTTGCAAAATGGATGCCCTCCCATTTTGCAAGCCAAATTCCACCCACATTTTTCCAGGCGGGTGGGGATGCTCTTAGGGGTGATGTTTGCAATATGAATCTAGTACAGAATTAGGTCTAAATGCATTCTTAAGAGCCGGTTGTCATTGCGTTCACGGAGGTCCTACGGCCGGAGGGGGCCTGGAGGTCTGGTGCTACAAGTGGTTTCCATTGGAAGTCGGAGCAGCCGGAGGTCAGTGAAGTGGCGACTCCTCAGGGAACCACTCCAATCCGAAGTAACCTGCGCAATTGACTCCTACGTCCTGAGGTACATTTTTGCTGCAGGTCGTGATTGTCGTTTCCCAAAATTACCCCCTCAAACCCAAGGTCCAAGCCCTCTAGCTCCGCAAAGCCAATTTGCAAGGGCTGGAGGTCCAGTCGGAGGGGCGCAAGAAGCTCCAACTTGAATGGATAGCCCTTGGACCTCCCAAACGTGGAGGTCATGGAGCCCAATGGCAACCGGCTCTAAGAGCATCCTCACGGGCAATGAACAGGCCGGGCCATGTCCAGGAAATTGTCCCATGGCACGCACCCCAAGCCAAAATGATGACATGCCACTTCAAAAAGTGAAGAGGGCACGAGCAAATAGTGAATCTTGAGCGCGGCTCGCTATGTGGTGTGGTGGTACTTTTACCCATCTTTCAAGGCATTGTGTGTGCATGGACATGAGGTGGCCGGGAGGGAGTGGTTGAAATTAGAGGTGCCATAATGACAATGAATCTCATTTTCTTAGGCTACGTGTTTGGTGAGTCCTACCGTGGGGCAAACTAAAAACACATACGCTCTCTTCTCCTAAAACCCACGCTAAAGCCCCTTTTTTTGCATTGGGCGCCTAAGCGGTCTACGACCTTCCATAACAACACTTTTTTACACTAAATGTGAAATATAGGACTCCTATGGGAAGTATGGAAAGCTCCCTCAAATCTCGAGCTCTTGTATCATTTTAGATCTCCTGGCTATAGGACGTACATGGCAAATTTCATTAAAATGGCGATATTCCGTTATTTTGGCACTTTTCACTGTTCAAACTGTGCAATTTGAAATCTAAACTTGTCATAGATCTTTGGAATCTATAACTGTTCAAGATATCTAAAATCTATATCTGTACTAGATTTTTCAGACCATGCGATCTGAAATCTAAGAGAGCCATAGATTTTTTACATCTAAAAATGTCATAGATTTCTCAAAATCTATACCTGTCCTAGATGTCACTTCACAATTTAGATTGCGCGGTCTGAAAATGGCACATGGAATATCGCCATTTTAATGAAAATCACGATCTACCCACTTTGTCCATGTGGTGAGGCTTGAATTCACCTTTTGCACATTTTTGCGCAATAATTATTTAAAATTAAAACACTTGGTTTGGCAATTCATTTTTATTTATTATTAAGTTATTTAAAGATTATTTAATAGTTTATTCTTAACTTTTGACAATCGTTTCAAATAGTCCTGAAAGTTGAACGATTTTCTTCATTGTATAGGAAAGTGACAGACTCCGAGTCATGGCTTTCAATTGGAGCTCATTATTTTTTATGGTGTTCCTCTTTTGTTATAAAGTTAAGGGAATGAATTTGGATTCTACATTATTTAGTGAACATGACATATCTTGGGATTAGTTGCACATGTATAATTTCCAACATTGTGACTTTCTCTATGTTTAACTTCTAAAGGACCAAGGCTCATTTTGGGCACAAATTATGAAAAATAGTATTACTTTTCAAAAAAGAATGGATTTTTTGTTTCAAAATTCAAATATACAAATTTGTACTAGACTACTATGAAAATGTGTGAAAATTTTGAAAAACTTTAACCACACAAATGGAAAGCTTATAACATTTAAAGTTGAAAGAAAAAAAAAATTTAGAGCTTGCCCAATAGGGCTAGCAAACTTTAATTCCTCCTAGAGTGAGATTTTTACTCTACATATGGTTATTTTTTTGACATTTGCATGTTGTATCATGTAAATTACATACCTGCCAAATTTCAAAAGTCAAGGAGGATTTTTGCATATGTTTCCCAAAATTGCCAAAACTGCCTAAAAGATTCAAGGCAGCATAACTCCTGATCTGGTCACTTGATCAGAAAAAAAATTATATTTCCTCTAAGGGGATATAAGTTCACACCTTGTGTCAAAATTTGAAGAACATTCATTAAAAAATGACTTCATATGCGTATAGTAAACAGTCATTTGATCTTTTAGGGTTTATTTTCCTTCAATTTATAAAGTGACTCATATGTTGGTTTCCAAAACCATTAAACTTCAAACATTTTAATTATTTTTCAACAAAGGTATGGTAGTAGAACTTCTTTGTAGAAAGTCCTCTGCACTAAGTTAGAAAGTTTGCATTCCCATGACATTCATGTAGCTTGATGAGTTGTCCATGAGACTCCAATATCAGTTGATTGTATGCACACAACATGAATCCTAAAACTTCGAATGTAAATTTGTGAAAATTCTTCTTCTTTTAATCAATCATGTAATATATCAATGGGAAATTGGGAAGGTCTTCAATTTGGGCTTCCAAAATAATTTTTTAGTTTTAAAAACTAAAAACACCTAACATTACATACTTAATTGAAGGTTTTCCAATCTCTCCGCCATCCAAAGAAAGAAGTCTTTCTTTCAAGATATCGGAGGTGTATATAGGTTAAATGAGGGCAAAAGGACACACTCTAAAGATTAAGAATGTTATGAACGCCTCCAAAATTTGTTGTTAAAGGTTTTATGAAGAAAACATTTAATGTAGATTATCAAAGATCAATTTTCTTCAAATTGATCTTGTAATATATTGTTGGAGGGTGATTGCAAGAAAGACCCCCAGTTTTTGTAGTGTTTGGCACAATACTCATGTTTTTTTTCGCGAGACTATAAAATTAGAAAAACAATTTTTAAAAAATGTGAAAATTATATTTAATGTATACACCTTTACGAAAAAGGTACCCTATGTAGGAAAAGAATAGGAAAATTCTCTAAGTAGGCGAACTAGAAAAGTGCCAAATTTCATAAAAATAGGTGTTTTGATGTTTTAATTTGTAGAAAATAGGAAATGTAATTTAAAAAAAACAAAAAACTGGAAATTTAAAAGAACTTTATGATAAAGAGATTTCAACAAAATAGTGATCTTAAAACCATCTTGAATGTTCAAAAGTGCGTGCGCAGGCCTTGTTAGTACGCATGTAGAGGACATAAAATAATGGTTTTTTAGATTCCTTTTAGCGGATGCATGTCCACCTAGTCTGGGAATAGACCACAAAAATTTTAGCTCTAGATCATTAATTTTAAGTACTCCCCAGTACTAAGAACCTCTAAACTGCAAAACGTGACAAATTAGCTAAATTGAAATTTAAATATAAAATGATTTTTTTTAATTTCTAAAAAATAAGGAATCCAATTGCTATCAAGCAAGACATCTCAAATAAAATTTTCAAGTTAATTGGGCTCATAATTCAAAAGTTATAGTGGATGGAAAGTCCGCAATTCCAATTGTGACGCAAAATAGTACTAGTCTTTCTTGCATTCACCTTGGAACATCCTTCAAAGTGCTTTTATAATGGTATAAAATAATTCCAAAACTAAAAATACATGAAGCCTATAAAATATACTATTAAGAATTTAGGATGCCCTAGGGATTGTAAAGAGTGAAATACAAAGAGATAGATTTTTCATGGCTGTAGTTTCTTTTTAATGAATAATCCGGCCTTGGGAATTATGGTATCCACTCGGTAGATTGTGAATGATTTCAAGAGCTTCATGTGGGTATCCTAAGAAACAAATGAAGCACAAGTACACATATATATATTTCAAAATCAAATTTTACTTAGCACGGTCAAAACTTGTTTTTTTATGATTGGTTCTTTGAATTGGTGAATCATGATTTTTGTACAAGGTTTTAAACCAATTTATGTAGGGATGAGAACAAAAGGAAAACTTATAATTTAAAAAGAAAGTTCATATGTGGTTAGATTTGAGATTTTTATGCCATAATTTTTTTTGCCACCAAAGCTCTAGATTTAACCTCTCTTTTCTACCAAGCATTCTAAGGGTTTAGTATGATCCCTCAGAATGGCAGTTATATTCTAATAACTCCAAAATTTTGCTTTAAAGATAAGCTTTCAATGTGGCCCTCTACGCCCTCACCAAATGCACCATTGACCTAAAGCTTCCATCAACACTCTATGTACATTTCCAAATTCAATACGTAACTATGCAGATGAAACAATTTAGATCCTCTACCAAAAAGAACTTTAACCCTTAATAGCTTTGTATACAATATCCAAATGCCAAGTTCTTTGTTGCATTTGAACCTCCTTTCACTTGCCAACAAGTAGATATGAAAATCTAACTAGTCTAATAATAATAACTAGACACAATAGCATAGAAGTGGTGGTTTTCGGGGTGCACATCTTACTTGAAAAGCAGGGAAGTGCTATATAGACAAAGCCTCTCATAACTCTTCCTCACAAAATCGACATCATCACTTTGTGTGCATCCCAAAAATAATATGTACCTATGTGGAAGAAATAATTTTAGAACCTTTACCAAAAAACACTTTGACCCTTCCTAACTTTTGCATGCAGTATCCAAATGTCATGTTCATTATTGTGTTGGAGCCTCAACTCATCATTGCGAGTAATAGAGATTTCAAGGAATATGTCACCCATTCTTAGATAGATTCACTTTTAGAGCATGCTACCTTATTGTGTTTAGTTACAAGTCGAACCTCTCTAACTGCCTATTATCTTTTGTGCCAAACTTGCAGTAATGGAATTCATAGGTGGGGCCAATTTGAAGAACATTCTCTTAAAAAGAGTGTTGGAAGTTGACATCTCTAAATGGCCATTAATTGCACCTTTCTAAGATGCATAAATCTCTCTTAGTGCATAGTCCAAATACCATGCACTAAGAGAGGTTCTACCTATACTATCATTAATATAGTTATCATTATTAAACCAGCCAAAATTTCATGTTTTCTAGTTGGCAAGTGAAAGTGGTAGGCTCAAATGATTGCTTTAACCCCAAAATGACCCTGGAATTTCTTGAGCTTTTAGAATTTGCTCTAAGTTGAAGAAAAAGCCAACATTTTGATACGTTGTATCAAGTCTTTCTGAATTGTAACCGTATAAAATCAAACTAGACATGTTAGAGTTCACATTAAAAAAGAAAACACAACAATATCTCTTACGGATTGAAAGATTATAATGTTTGATCATGAGGGTGTTATAACTGCAAAAGTGATTTGAAGTATTTCAATCCTCTTTTCACATGTCAAATCTAAAAAGTTGGTCACCAAAAAAATATGAGGTTAAAAGTAGTAACATGCATAACCCCAATCAATTTATGGCTTCTCAAAATCTACTCTACAAATTTTTTAAATGAAATTCTAATGTGATTTTTTCTCAAAGATCTAGTGTATTTGAGGCTCATTCGCAAGAGCCCTCAACACTCCAAAAAGTCGAGATTGCAATGGACACCCATGCACAAAATCTTGAATMGAAAAATCATAATCAATCATTTTCAAAATCAGATTTTTGAAGCTAAAACTAAACTTCAGAAAGAATTTTTCAAAAATATAAACTACTAAAAATAGTGATTTGGTAAGGTTTTGTTTAACTTTAAAAATTGGTCATGTCCTCAGGGTCATTTAGGGGTTAAGAGCATACTACCTTACCCAAAAAATAGCGGTTTTGGGGTGCCCACCTTACTCAAAGTGCTACAAGGACAAAGTCTCTCATAACCCTTCCTCCAATGTAACTKAAAGCTGCCCCTAGTTTTTGTGCTTTGTGCATGGACAAAACATACACATAACATATGACCATTCTTGGCTCGCAAGTCCATACTCAACTTCTTAACTTAAATTTGGGAACAGGAGCTTTTAACTTGGTTCAAGCATTTTATTGTCCAATCAGGACATCACCATTTCAAAGAAGAAAAATCCTAATCTCCTATTTTACATCAACCATCACTGAGACCATTGACTGCATAAGTTAAGTTTCAACTTACAAGTCAATTGATCAATTCATACCACACATTGTCAATCACCCCCTTTTCAACGAGATCACAGTCATCAAAATAAATAAAGCACAGATTTGATTGGCTCTGGACAACAAAGGAGTAAGACAAAGCCTTGTATTGGCAAATTCAACCGCCCTTAAAAGGACTGGTCCGTGTGAACCATTAGCTAAAAAAAAATTTAAAAGTACTTATTGGAAGTCAAATTGTTATAGAAGGCCTTCCTTTTTCTTAGCAGAATTTTGAGGATGAATAGTTGCAGGTAGGTATGTAATTCAACAAACAAAAAACAAAAAATAGCCGTAACATCTTTTAAGGATTAAAATTGCATGTACTTTGAATGAGACGGAGTCTGAGTAGGTTGCTATCTGAAAATCAAGCTTGTGTAGGTGGTTGTATATTGGTCTTTAATAGCATGGAGTTTAGAATAGTTCAGAAYGTGGACATGTTCAATGTTGAGTGTTTCCAACATTGGAATGGGAAGAAAATTTGGAAAGAGCAAACCAAGTGGTACTAACTTTGAAATTTCATTTTACCCTCAATTCTTTTTAGAAGATGGAGAACCACAACCCGTCAAACAAAGTCATTAGAAAACTTGCAAACTTCAAAAGACTAAGTTTGAAATGGTGAAAATTTGTCTTCAATTGGTTGAGTTTCAATCACCATATCTTGAAAATGTCAAATTGGTACGTGAAGGGTTTCTGTAACACCATCCAAAAGTCACAGTCTATGACTTTTTCTCTAACAAGSAAGGAGACTAGTTATGTTTGACATTGCTACATCAAAGATTCTAATTATGTATGAATTCAAAGTTTTTTAATCACCAATATAATGGAAGATAATTTTTAAGTTCAATGTAAAAGTCATAAAATGTGTAGATTTTTTTATATGAATAAATTAATTGTAGTAATGCAAAACAATGCAATGCATAAGAAGGAATTTTCATCCACTATTTTATACAATATTGGTATTGGTCATATGCGCATGATGCCAAATCAAAGAAATTTACACTTTGTTTTAATTGTCCTTGATCCCAAATCTAAAATCACAATAAAATGATAAACTTGTAATGTGTTTTKCCAACTTCAAGTTTTTTCCCTACGTTACAGTTTTAGCCAACTTTAAGATTTCTTTTGGATTCTAGCTTTAAATTGAATGAAACTTACTAAAATTGGTTACTCTATTCCTATTAGAAATTTTTTAATTTGGAATATATTCATTAATGTATAACAAATATAAATTATCATTAAARAATGCTTTATKAACCTCCAATTATAGATTTATACATACACTTGCTTCATATTATGATTTTTTTACTATGTCATGGACTTGTTTTCATTTAATGTATCYAAATGGTCATATGTAGCATAATTATTGTGTGAAATGGTAATATGAATTGTGTGTCAYGGCTTAGGGTGTKCGATTTATAAAGAACTAATATGTAACAAAATAATCCAACTTCAAAAGCACTATTTGTAAAGTATTTGCGTGAAATATAGACTCTATTGTACAAGATCAAAGTTTTTGAATCATAAATGTAATGGAGGATGCATAATCTTCAAGTTATTTGTAAAATTCATAAAATGATTGTATAGAGTTTTTTACTATATGAATGGATTAATTGTAATCTAGTGAAACTAATTTATATTTAGTGATGGCCATTATGGTTTGTGTATTTTCAATAACAATATTCACGAATGGATATAGTTCATTATATCATCCATTCGATATTTGTGCACAACAATTTCCATTGCCAAACAATAAAATTTTGCAATTGTCAACTACTCTATTAGTTGCTTATCAATGAACTTAAAAAATGATTCAGAATCCAAAACAATCAATTATCATCCATCTTTTTATACAAATTTGGTACTTGTCATGCCCATGCTATGGCATGATGCCCAAAGAAAATTTTTAGAGTCTGTTTAGATTGTCTTCGGGCCCCAAATCTAAAATCACAATAAAAATGAATAAACTTATAATGTGATTTTCTAACTTTAAGTTTTTCACTGACATTATATACAATCTTAGGCAACATCAAGATTTCTTTTGGGTTCTAGATTTAACTTGAGTGAAGCTTACCAATTTTAGTTACTATTCTAGTTTTGAAGTTTTCTAATTTGAAAAATATTTAATAATGTGTAAAAATAATAAAYCACCATCAAAATAATATTTTATTAACTTTCAATTGTATATTTATATATACAAATTGCTTCATATTATGATTTTCTAACTATAAATATGGACTCATTTTCATTTAATAAACCTAAATTGTCATATCAAGTATATTGTGTGAAATGGTAATGTGAATTGTGTGTCTGGCTTCAAGTGTGAAATCTATGAAGAACAAATCCATGACAACATAATCCAACTTCAAAWGCTTTTGTTCTTAAAGTGTGCGTGAAAGATACTTCTATCATTGGAAAATAAGTGGCAAATGCTACCAAYKAGTGGAATGAACATCCAAGASAAAAGATGGTGCCATATACAAAAAAAATAGCATAAAACAAGGAATATATGTTACAAAAGCAACATATATTTTTGGAATACAATGCATCCATAGTCCAAAAATGAGAGAAGAAAGAGGAGTTGTGCAAAAAGGCAAAAAGAGGCAATTGGAAAATGTAAGGGATTTCTTTACGTAAGTGTGGCCAAAAGAGTAAGCAAGAATCTTGATAAAATTTGTAAAGTTAATTTTTACCAATCTTTATGATTTACAATTTAAAAGTGTGAATATACATTTAAATGTCAAAGTAAAATTTTATTCAATAATAATGTATAAAATAACGTTGAAATGTGCTTTTTTCTCTTTGCACAAATTGAAAATCAATTGGAAAGAAGAATAGAGAGTAGGCCATTCACACGTACCAATTGCTGTTGTGGTTATAGGAATACACTAGGATTGTGTCCAAGAGGACAATGATGCTTTCAAGGTAACATCTAAGGCAATTGACATCAAAGTTARACCAATTCAAGCAATCAAACTTTGTCAAAGGATCTTCATTAGGATCTTTGAACATATTAGAAGGCATCCTAAGCCTCAAATAATGGGCCTATGACCACAAAATTAACTATGAAATGGCCTCACCATCCATTTGTTATCATGTTGTGACTATTTATTCTCAAACCATTATTTTTTGTTTAGAGACAAAATCACATGTTATCTACAAGTCATAAAATTTCTAGATTCTTTTGGTGAAAACTTGAAATTACTATGATTCATTTTAAGCAAAAAGTGAAGAAAATTCAAATAAAATGCAAAATTGGCTAAAAAATCTTAGAGCTTCTCTTTAGAAATATATGATAGTGAAAAATATCATAGACTAAGAAAATTTAGCATGTCTATCTATCAATAGAAAATCAATAGGTTTGGGTTTTAGGTTCAAGGTTCAAGGTTCAAGGTTCAAATTCAATTGGGTGATTGCAAGAAACACCTGTCCTATTTTCCGTCACACGTTGCGTGCTCATGTGATTTTTGGCCATAACTTTTTTGTTTTGGATCCAAATGAATCAAAATTTATAGGGTAGGTACTCATGACTACTATGGAACTTGCCTAATTTTTTTGTAATTTTTCAAAAATAATTTACTATCCAAAAATAGAGCCTGATTCAATGTCACACTTGCCAATTTGGAGGTTTTTAGTACCTAACCACTACGTTTTTTGAAGAATTAGATTGTGGAACATGCATGCAAATTTTCACAAGAGCTAGAGCAATGGAAGATTGTTTTTAGAACCTTGCAATTAAATGAGGTACATTGGGAAACTAAAAAGTTCACTTGATTAAGACTATCAATCTATTCACTATGTGCTCCAACCAATCAACGTCTTGCCCACTTGTACACCCATGAGGTTTTTTCTTGGGATGGCTTATGATTGGCTATGCTTTCCTCCCAAGACAATTTGTAGTGAGCATTACTTGGAATGTTTGACTTTAAAAAAATCTCCCAAGGTGGAATTTTTGACAAAATCAAAACTTTTATTCGGTTATAGAAAGACAACTAGACAAACTACATGAGAAAAATATGAAGTTTCAAAAAAATTATTTATTTAGCACTTGGAAAGTCTTTGAAGTTGTGTAGCAATCATAAAATGATTGGTTGACCTTTTAGGGGTTAAACAACATTTTTGTAAAAAAGTCAACAATACCTCAAAGAAAAAATTTCCAACACCAATGGATTGACTAACAATTGTAGAGATATCCATTAATATTTAATGGCCTCATGTAAAAGCGTTTAAACAAGTTTCCAAAAAAATGGATGAAAAATTCTGTTTTTTCCATCTCCTTGCGATGCTAAATGTCATCTACAATCCATTTTTTGATCTCCTAAGAGTTCACGGTTAAAACAGATCACCCATTTTCAATCACGTTCCCATTCTCACAACTTAGGCTACTCAATTTCTGATCAAGTGAAGTGTAGGTGACAACTCATGTATAATATAGCATTAACAAAAATATCCAATAGGTGTATATTAAAAGCCTTACCATCTTATGATTGAAAATAGGTTTGCCTACATATCGAGAATGGAACAAACAAAATCTTTGCAAAAAACATTCATGATAATTTTGTTTTCAGGAGAATTTTTTTGATAATTATGAAATCCTTCTAAAACCTATATCTCTACAAGGGAATTTTTTTTCATGAACTTTCCCCACAACGCATATAGATTGAATTGCTTAAGTGGTTGGATCATCTAGATAAGCCACACAGCCCACACAATTCTTCACATTGTTGCACACAATTAACTCCCATGTTGCACAAAGTGCAAGAGGTGTCAATAATAGTTGAGACTTGATTATTTCATGAGTTTATGGGAAGCCAACTTTCGCTGCTCAAAGCGTTGGACAATCAAAATTTAAACTGAGCAACTGACAGGAAGGAGATTACACTAGATCTTTCGTTAAAATGAAAATGGCAGTATTCATATGCCATTTTTCCATTCATTTTCTTGGACAGGTATAGATTTCAAACTGCACAGTCTGAAATCTAGGAGCGTTGTACACTTCAAACTGCACGGTCTAAACCTAAGAGTGTCAAGTTTGTGGAATACCGCCATTTTCACTAAATATCTGTTTTAGGCCATTTACCAATTGTCTGCTACGTCGTGAGGAGGTTTGTCTTTGTTTCTTTGACGATGGATCAAGTCAATTGGATGAGCAACGTATGTACTCTTTCTAATGTTAATTTCGTTAAATTGGTGATAATCCACAAAGTTAGCCAAATAATTGCGACATATATCTTTTCAAAGGTCTAATTTCAAGCCACAAACCAGGACATGAATAGATTTTGGTCTCAACTCTCAAGGCACATAGCCTGAACTGGACTAGAATAATATATGAGATATAGCGAATTCAAAGAAATTGATGTTCTTGCTTTGGCCAATTAATGAAGATGGGCAAGGATCCATCCTAAATATTGAATTTTGCCATGAGAGAGCGATATGAGCTACTTCTTTGGTCCGCACAGCACACTTTGCACTCACACTCTAGCTAGCTAGTAAGCCAATAAAGGACCAAATGGGAATGCTGGCAACATTTTTTTTCATTGGGAACCTCTCCTCAAGACAACAAGCTAACAAGCTCGGGAGTCACAATAGGGAGCCACTCATCACCCAAACTCATTGAAGAGTAACGCATCTGAAAAGAGAGGAATGAATAACCAAAATTCCCCATCACAGAACTAGTTGAATTGCTAACTGAAGTTGGATTGCTAATTGCCTCCCTTTGGTGGACATTCATGTTGTAATTATTATTATTATTATTATTATTATTTTTTTTTGAAACATACGGCTCTGGACGGATGCAACTGGACTGACACAACACCACAGCGAGGAAACTTGGCGCATTGTCCCGTTAGGAACAAACAAAGGAACGAACCCCCTCCTCGTGCACTTGCACGAAGAGCCCCCATGTAAGTTATGTCAGCATGAGGAGTTGAACTGGGAACTTCGTGGATTCCAACGAAAGCTCCTATCACCCATCCCATCACCCGGGGTAGTTTAAGGTCATTGCGGACCAATCTTGTAATTACTTTGATCGATCCCAATGATCGATCGAGAGATCGAATTCATTCTGGATGTCCTCAAAAGAATGCTAGATCTTGCGCGCACTTGCTTCATAGGATCCATGATCAATACTACATACAGAGCGAGTGAGAGTGATCGGTGTATACAGTAGAACCTCTCTAACTCAATCCTCTCTAATTCAATAAAGTTCTGTCAGAGAACATCGATTAGTGGTCCCAGCTTAACAATATGAACCACATACAAAGATTATGCCCCTCCCTACTGCAATAACCTCTCTTATTTAATATGTCAAGACCAATCCCAATCTTATTGAATGAGTTAGGGAGGTTCTAATGTAGGGTGCTCTAAAAGCAACCGCTCACTAAAAGCGACCCCCTTTTGAAGTGTACATTGTTGGTACATTGAAGACAACAAAATGTACCTCTATGTTGAGGTCGCTTTTAGAGCCGACTACATTACAACTTCAAAAATTTGTAACTAATTCTTTGAAGGTCCGAAAAATATGAAACAACTTGGGTTAGATGCCAATTCTTTTTTTCTTATATAAAAATTTACTGAAAACTGTTTCAAGGAGTTTAGCTTCCCTGAAAATGCAATCAGCTCTTAAATGGTCGCTTTAAGAGTAGTCTACCTTACTGTATATTGATCATTGAACTCCAAGCATCCAAAGATCCACTTGACTAAGATAGACTGCTCTTAAAGCGACCATGCTCTAAAAGTGATCATGATGCTAAGGTACATTTTGCTTTCTTCAATGTACCAGTAGTGTACATTTCAGGAGGTGGTCGCTTTTAGTGACCATTGCATTACAACTTCAAAAATTTGTAACTAATTCTTGGAAGGTTCAAAAAATATGAAACGACTTGGGTTAGATGCCAATTCCTTTTTCCTTCCTACGAAAATTTACTGAAAATTGTTTCAAGGAGTTTGGCTTCCCTGAAAACGCAATCAGCTCTTAAATGGTTGCTTTAAGAGCAGTCTACCTTAGCCGCAATCCAGTTAGCATTGAAGCTTGGTTTCTGCTTGCTTACGATCGATGTAGGTGAGCGTACCGGCCTCCACCGCGCGCGCTGCAACCATCCACGCTCGCATATACTAATTCTTTGACCTAACTCACCCCAACGGTACCCTTGAGCCTGCCTGATGGAGCTTTACAGTCCTTGAGCCTGCACCATTGAATTCAGGAGATGGCCGGATTCCACTGGACGTACCTGCAGGTATGGTTGGCATTGTTGCAACTGAAGTGTACCTAATTTGCAACCCCTACCTTATACAGTTAATTTTGTTAAATGGGCACAATTCTGGACATTAAAATGGTCCTTGAGAGAGGAAGGAGGTGATGAAATTATTTAGAGATGTGAGAAAGTCGGGACATGTACAAGAAAGCTTGGGATGAACAAATATAATTTCATTAAAATGGCAGTATTCATATGCCATTTTCCCATTCATTTTCTAGGACTAGTATAGTTTTCAGACCACATTTTCTAGGTCTGAAATCTAGGATAGCTATAGATTTCAGACCGCATGGTCTAAACCTGAAAGTGCCAAATTTGTGGAATACTGCCATTTTCACAAAATATCTGTTGGATGGTGGAAATTTTAGCTTGGTGGTGCGCACGCAGTTGTGGGGGGCATATATATAGTTTTACATCACAAGTTGATGTAAATGTCTAAATGGAGCATGGAATACAAATGATGTACATAATATAATTTGTGTTTGATTGGGTTGATATCGACATCCCATCATCTCAAAAAGTAAATAGATCTAGAGTTTGTCATCTTCATTCATGTGGTGAAAATTATCTCACAACAATGAATGTCTGAAAGTGAGGTTCTGAAACAAAAAGGGGACTCATGGATAATGAGACATCAAGGAGGTATGATAGTGGTTGCAATTAAGTACACTTAATTGATACCTGATCATGGATTTGAAATTATACGTCCCAGGAAGGTTCACAAGCAGCTATAATCCACTTACTCACTAATGCAATAATATTAGCTGCTTGCTCTGGATCAATGAGATTCATGCCTCCATCTTTTTGCTTAAGGCAAGGAGTATCTTATGCTGCACGAGCCTTTGGAACCAACTCATAAAAAAAATTCTGACCTTTGCCACAACATGCAGTAGGTTTCTGGCTTTGAACCTCCCCATATCGGTAGGGACTTAAGAGTAGGTAGTATAGAGCAAAATCTCATTTTTAACCCCTAAATGCTCAAACTGCGTTTTTTTTGGCAACATAGCGATTTTGGGTAGCTCACTACAAATGGAGTTTTTATCATTACTCTTTGAAATTTTCACAAAACATGTGCCGAAGGAGTAGCTCTAAGTCCCAACAATTTTCATAACTTTTGACTACATAGTTAAAAAGTTATTGTACGATATGTAGTTTTCATTGCTCGGCGGGCAGCCTAAGCAACAAAAACAAATTTTTTTTAAATTATTATTTTTTAAAATAAAAATTCGAAATTGGTTCTTTTGATTTATATCCAAGTGAAAAGCTTTGAATCATTCTATGTTGATCATCAAGTCAAAAGTTATGAGGAGTTTTAGTTTGGGGTAGTTTGCGAGTAGTTATAGAATCTCTACTCTACATAAAAGTTTGAAATCCATTGTTTAATTCATTTTAGATTATTTTTGAAAAAAAAATTAAAAAAATAGGTGTGAATTGTTTATTGAGACATTTTAACCATTGTAATATGCAATTTTCATTTCCATAAACAAATTGTTTACAATTTAGTATTTTGAGTCATTTTCTACTTCTTTCTACTTACTTTTTTTTTCCTATGTGTTGTACAATTCCAGTTGATTTGAAATTTTTCAAGCATGTAACCAATTTGCCTTGAAGAATGAATCCAAAGAGTAACCACCATTTTGGACATTTTTTCATACAAATGTGACCTTGTGAAGTGCAACTGCCCGTTTTTTCGCAAGGCCCAAAAATTGATTTTTGTCAATGCAAACGCTAATATCTTGCAATCTATATGGTGGAAAATTCTGAAATTTTTTCTACATCTTTTCAAACCAGCATAATACAAGATCCTATGGTTACATGTGTCAAAACATGTTTTTATTTCTGTAATTTGGTACTTAAATTAGAAATGGCAGTTTTGGAGCGTCTTTGGTGAAAACATAGTCAAAACCATTTAGAGGTTAAGAATAGCACAAAGTCACAAATGGTTTCAATGTAAGGTGGAAGCACCCATAATTGTCAATATAAAGGTTGCTTTACACTTAGAGGCTGGGCCAATTTCCTATGTCAGAGGCCAAGAATCCTGATTTGTGATTTGGTAAAAGGTTGAAATCAGCCCCAAATCCTTTACACCTAGAGGCAGGGGCAATTTGGTGGTCAGAATATTTTATTCCAAAAAGACACAATTTGACGTGGCCTGGGCTCACTCAATTGGGTGCACCAAAAATGGGAGGCCAATTCTTGGCCTAGGGGCCAATATCAAATTTCATTTAAAAAAAACTATTTCATAAATTATAATTTTTTTCAACAAATCTCATTTGTTAGATTTTGTACAATTGGTCTCAAGGGAAATTGACTTGGCCTCTGGGTATGAAGCGGCCCTGAAATTTCAACCCCTCTCTCTTTTTTCCCTATGTTTTTTTGAATTGACCCAGCTTCATGGCCTCAAGGCCTTTACATATGGGAGAATTGACCCTTTGTTATAATCTTATTTTAATGTGTAGTTGGGGCCATCCTTTAGCGCAAAAGGGGCTGAAATTTTGTGCAATTGGCTTGAAGAGGAATTGGCCCAGGCTCTAGGTGTAAAGCGGCCCTAAGCAATTCAATATAGTTGAAGGTGTCTTTTCCTAGAAAAACATATTTATGTAGTTTTAGCAAGAGAAAATCATGAATATAAAAAAAAATAGATTTTTTGAATGTTGTATGTCATTTATATGATTTTTCAAAGTGCATAGCTACCTCAATCACTGAATTTGTCCCATAGGTGTATCCAAATCTGAACTCTGCAAAAATTAGCTGTCAGCAAATCATAGTTAAATATGTGTCCTTTACATGTGTTAGTCAATCCGAATTAAATATTTGGAGGGCACATTCTCCAAAGTCTAGGAACACAATTAGGTAGGTCTAGGGCCCATCATTAGGAACAGGTGGGGTAATGGGTGCTTCCACCTTATATGCTCTTGTCATTTCAAGGCATGAACAATAATTTAAGCAAGTATGTTGAAACCTATTATGAACCACCACTGCTTGTGGTATTCCTACTTTGCATCCCCATGTTGTATTGATGCTGATAGTAATCTACTCTAAATAGTGAAATTAGGTTGCCTCTACAATTAGGTTGCCTTATCCCAAAAAAATTCCCAAGAAAGTTACTCTACAAGCCATCAAATTCACCAAATATTTCTACAAATACTTCTATTTGTACATGGAGGTTCATTAGTTCCAACTACACCAAGAACTGGTTCAAAAGAAATGCATTCTTGTACACTAACAATAAATATTTATATAATGTGGAATATCAAGAAATTAGTGAGAGTCAACCTAATTTCACTGTTTAGTATAGTATTAAGCAAGTTTCTATTATCAATGCAAGTTTCAAGAGATTGATCAACTTGGGCTTCACTTCAACTGGCCTCTGCCCATGACCATCCTAGTTCATTGGTGAGTCCACAGTGAACGCTCTTGATGTGTCTTGGACCACCAAAAACCACAAGATTTCGTTGAAATGATGATAATTGAAATCATGGGTTTTATCAAAAGCCTCAAACAATGACGTGAAGTATTTTTACAAATAATCGGTGTGGACATATGTAGAGCAATCAAATTAGAGGAGAAATTAGAATCCTAAAAATGGTCCATGTAGAGACAAATTCTTCAAAAGATGAGGACAAGGAGGGACTAGCTAGGCAACTAAGGTCTAAGGTAGAAGTATCCGAAATGGCCACTTTCTTTGCCAGGATGAATGGTCCAATGAAATTTTTTTAATAAGCATGTTAGTGTCCTTAATAGAAAAAGAAATTCAAGTTGTTTCATAGATTGTTGACATTCATACAATATTCTATGAATTTAAAAAGTTGAGAACATAGGGTACCTAATCATGCTGCTAGACTCCCCTTATATGGTCACTTATGTAGGTGGAAATGATTCAATACCAATTTGTTGCTTCTCAATACTCCTTATGTCTTATTGATTTATTTTTGCAAACTTGCAAACTTGTCAATGAATGTTTTGGCTCAATGAAGCTGGTGGAAAATTAAGGTTCAAATATAGGTGAAGTTAAGGAGGCAACATGATGAATTTGGTAGATTATACTTTAGAAATGTTTATGAAGACAACACCTCATATCTAGAAGTAAGTATTTAAGTTAGCACCTCATACAACGTTGAGAATTATATTCCCAGTTCAATGGCACAAATGAATCTAAATATGAAAATTTAGAATAATGCAACATGGAGTGCAGCAAACAATCTAAACTGATTGTTAGCTCATTTTTTTTTTATATCTAATGGGGTATGTATATCCTTGCATTTAAAAAATTTCCACCCCTTAAATCATCACTTGGACCTCCAAATGGACCCTAATAAAGCCATGGCCAAAAATTCTAGCACGCTACCACATGCACTTTTCAATCACACAACACATATTGGTATATAATTTTTTCTCATGCAACTACGAGTGTTGTTACATGCACATTGACTTATGAGCAAGTATAGTAGGAAGCCTCCTCCCGAAGGCCTCCCAAAGGCCTCCCGCGATGTAAGGGCCCTGGCCTGAAGGCAAAGACGGAGCCCAAGCGGGCCCTCACATTGCGGGAGGCTGGAGAGGGGAGGCTTCCCGCTACATTAAGCACGCGGGCAAACGTCCTTGCCCAAATACAACTGCCCGCGTCTTTTTGAAATTAGGGTATTTTTTTGCGCGCTTCTAGACACTTTATAACCTGCTCTTCCAACGGACATGTCAACTTCATTTAAGGTTTCTTGATCACTTGGTTGCTCTGAACTTGTTGCGCTAATCCTCCTTTCCACCGATCCTCCTTTGAGTTGATCGCTCCTTTATGCTGGTCGTTTTTTAGTTCATGTCGATTGCTCCTTCTCGTTTGATCACTCTTTTTTGTTGATAGTTCTTGCRCTCCCTACTACCACTGAGCTTGTTTTTTTTGTGTTGCTTGTCTGCACACATTGCAGGTAGTTTCATTGTTATTGGATTCATGCAATTCTTTCTGTTTTTATTTATTTTGGTACTAATGGTGCTTTCTTATCTTATCATTGGCGTTGCAATGGCACTTTCATTTGTTAACATTGACGCTGCAACAACTCACGCTTGTGTGCTGGTAATTTCTTAACTTCATTATCTTTCATTGTTTATTTTGTTCATTGCTTCTTTGAGTTTGTTCATTTTTTTTAACCGAATTTTATGTTTTTTGATTCTTTGTTTTGTAATGTAGGTATATCATTGCGCAATGCTGGATGCAACAAACATATGGAACAGACAATTGCGGCTATTAATATAGATTAGACCCTAACCCTTGCTTCAATAACCCTTTGCTTTCATATCATGGAGACTATTGGTTCCTATAAGAGGCGTCGAAGTGTTAGTTCTAAGGTTGAGTGTGTTGATGAGGCTTTTTTTTCACATGATTGTTTGATTTACGTCCGTTTTTAAAAGTCAATGAGCCTTGCATGGTCGTCTCTCCAAAAATTGAAACGATTGCACTACCATCAACAAATCCTTCTTGCTCTAATGATTATTTTGGTCCTTGCACCAATGAAACTACATTGTCTACTAATTGCAATATCTTGCACGGATCTTCTGTTGATTTTTCATCTACGGATCTGCTTGCTTGTATTGTTAAGCCTGAGTCCATTCCATCATAGCTTGATGCCGAGGTTTCACGAATTGATGCTAAAATTTCAGGATCTGACATTGTCAAAGTTGTATCGAATAACGATATTGGGAAACATGATATAGTTTCCACAGATTTGAGCACTTCTGTCGTTGAAGCTAAGTCCACTTTGATTCTTCTTCATGAGGTTTCACATACTGATGTTGAGGTTCCACACCCAAACACTTAGGTTTCAAAAACTAATGTTGAGGTTCCAGGCCCTAACGTTGAGGTTTCACGATCTGACATTGTCAATCATGCTGCCAATGATGTTATTGGAGATCGCAATATTGTGCTCATCAATGCTGTTCATGTCACTAGTGTTCTTAATTGCAATGTCATCTCCTCATCTGATCTCTCTATTGTGTCCACACATCGTGCAAGTCCTGATTACATCGATGCATACTCTATAGGTGATGACGATATTCTGACTGTGTTGGCTGACATCGTTGATATTGGCCTTATATTATACATGAAGACTCTAATGAATCATTTGATGATGATCACGTTGTGGATGATCACATTGTCAATGCTATTAGCCATGATCATGCATTGGCAGCAATATTTAATCGGTTTTGAAACATTGACAAAATTGAACTTGATAATGTGATTAAAGGGATCGTCGACAAAGCTCACAGTCTGTAAACTGGGCACATAAAGCGTTCAATGATTTTTGTCAATTCAAAGGCTATTCCACCAAGATGAGCATCAAAGATTTATCCAAGGCAGAAGATGTGGTGCCTTTGGTTGACATGTTGCTGCTCTTCATGCTACAAGTGGTGAAGCAAAATAGGGAGTTGTACCCTCTTGGCACGTAAGTCTTTCATATTTGTTTGGTTCTTGCTTGTGTTCATTGCATATTTTTCTTGAAGTTGAATGATTTATAATAATGTAAGGTAGAGAGACCTGAACATGCGCTGCATTGTGACACAAGCTATCTTCAAACTCAGGGAGGGAAACGTGTTGCATTCAACAGCAGGGCATTGTGTGTTTCTATATTTTAATTTTGTTATGTAATTTGATTGTAGGATTGTCAGCATGCTCCGAGCTATTGGCCGAATCATACAAGCTCGTCAAGAGCAACGCTACATGGAGACTTCATTGAAGTCGGCATTGCCTTTCAACATTCTAACTGATCCAAGATTTCACCGTATGAAACTGGCTGCAGATGAAGTTGTGGTCCGTACTGTGAATACTGGTTTGGGTAAGGAGACACTAAAAAGTGATGTGTTGTCTAGGATTGAAGAGAAACAAATGTTTGATTCCGTGGAGGCTTCCGTTAAACATACGTCTGGCTTGAATCGATTTTTCGCCTACTTCTGCACGTGCAACTTTTTTGTTAAAGGTGGAAGGAAATTGCGTGATTGTGAGAGACACATGTTTAAGATTTGCAGGGATCAATATAAAGATGAATATTTAAGGTATGSTCCTTCCATTGTTATTATCATGTGACTTGCTTATTTGTTAGAACTTGAGATCAATACTAGATCATTGTGCAACGAGTTATACTTGCTGCACTTGTAGTTGATTGATTAGTCGCAATTGTAGTAGATAAGCTACAAATACAATAGATTAGGTGATTAATAACTTTTTACATCAGATCAAGTCAATTGGTAACTTGTTGCAGCAGATCAGGTCGATTCGTAACTAGTTTAGTGCGTAAGGTGATCGGGAACTTTGGAAGTTGTTACCGTACATCAGTTGACAAGTAAAATGATGTAGTACGTAAAGTAATCAGGAACTTGTTCAATACATCAGGTGATCGGGACTTGTTATAGTACACTAGTTGATCAATAACTTTTTGCAGTAGATCAGGTGATCGGAAACTTGTTACAGTACACTAGTTGATTGATAACTTCTTGCAGTAGATCAAGTGATTGGGAACTTGTTACGTTATATTAGTTGATCGGTAAATGATAAGAAGTAATATTGATAGGCAGTAATATCTTCTGCAATTTGGCCGATGAGAGTCACGAGATTGTAGAAGATCACTTATGATCACTTACTAATGGGTCGTTGCAAAAAAGAGCATGCGATTTGCGTAGTGTTTTTTTACAGTACTCAATTATTTCTTCGGCAATACTTTAAAATTAGAAAAAAAGTTTTTAAAAATAATAAAAAAACATGTTTCATGTATGAACCTTTACAAAGAAGGTACCAATAAAATGATCTAAGAACCATCTTTTTTCCTTGGGTTGATTCCTYGTTTTGTTCCTGGAACCTCGTCTTCCGGGGTCGCCCGGATCTGCTTTGTCGATTTCTGTTTGCTGCCTTGACTTCTCGGTCGTGCTGCCGCAAGCTCTTGTCTTCAATTCTTGCTACGTACGTGATCAGCTCGTCGTTGGGATCGGAATGGCCCTGCGATATATCCTGGTGGCAGCTTCCAAGCTCCTGTTGCACAGGATAACTATTGTCTTGCTGCTTTGAATTCTCGTTGGTTCCTCTTTTTGCACCCCCAAGCTTCGTACTAGCTATACTTCGCCGCAACCTGACCCCCCAAGTCGGAAATTGCGATGCTGCTCCTCGTGTTGATGCTGCTTCTTGGGCTTGATTAATTGTCCCTGCTAGAGATTCCCGGGCTACGCCTTGCTGTCGCACTCCCGATCGACTTGCTGTTCTACGTTCGCTGCAGATTCTGCCCGGGGCTGACCCACTCCGATCCCCGCCATGTCTTGACCGAATTCCGTAGTTTATTCGTGCTAGCTTTAGGTGTTCGAATTTCCTCGATGGTGATTGCCTCCCCTAGTCCGGATCTTCAAAACTTCGATCTTAGAATTGAAGAGAGCATTCATTTGCCGTTCAACCTGAGCGATACTGAGACGCAGCACGTGAAACTGACGAACGGAGTTGTACCAGTATTGCAAGGTTAATTGAATTAGGTCATTCGCCCAGTCGTACAGCAGATCCTCATCACAAGCGGAACCAAAACAGGCTCGATTGTAAGTCACTGGTCGCCGTGGATGCTCCGACTGTCGGTGCAGATTCCTGGCCTCGAGCTCGCTGCTGATCCCGTCATTTTCTTTTCCTCTTGTCGATTCCACTACTACGAGCATTCCCACAGTACCACGCTCAAGGTCCGTCACTCTTCAAATGTGGATGAAAAGCAGTAAGTCCCCTCACAAAATGCTCTATGCACTCAATCCTTATGCCTCAAGGAATGGCCCTTGAAATCACTATTCAGCCTAAGTTGAGTTGCTTTATCCTTCATTCTATTTGATGAGTGGTCTTTCTACTATTTATAAGCCGTGTTTGGTGAGCACCGGTGAGGGACAAGGAAATTGAGGGCCTTCAAAATTAGATGGAAAATTTGAGTGTGCCAAGTTGGGTGTGTAACAGTGACCATGCTCTAACCCTCATTGCCTTGCTTCCTMTCTCCGAGCGTCTAGAGCCACCTCCCGATCCTTTTCAAAAACCTTGGTTTTCTCACCATGATGGTTGATTAGTTGTGGGGTAGCTGCAAGCTTGAATTTTCTCCCGTGATTGTGAACTTTGTCAATAAGACATTTTCATTCCCAAACCAAATCCAAAATTTCTTCCCTAATTCTCACATTACCCCCCCTCCCTAATTTAACCATGTAATGCCAATGTCAACACTAAGTGTCCAATGGATGACATCGAAGAATCCTTTCATGTAAGACAAAAGTGCAATTGTTCTTCCTTGAAATTTTATGCAAAAAAGGGAGGCCTTGCACTAGTTTGATCTCCAATGAGTACTTTTGTTCTTTTGAAAGTGGATGATTTACATTGTTTCAAAATGGATGGTTTTCATGGTGACTAGCCCATCTTCACAAGGTTAACCGGCCTGTTGAAGTCATTCAATCCTTCCAATCTCAACCAAAACCATGAATTTTTGTTTCTAAATTTCCCTCAAGAATTTTCAAAACCCTAATTTTTTTCCATGAAACCCAAACCAACTTCCAATCTAATCTGGAAAACCTCCATTTTTCACCCATTTTCTTCCATAAAATGATGAACCTATTCAACAGTGGTTTAAGTTCTATTCCCAACTCATTGCCATGATTTTTCTAACACTTTTTTGTTCATTTTTTCAATACTACCATTCTTATGAGCCCTTTCTAAACACATAATGCACACAAAATTGAGAGAGAGGGGGCTTCAAACCCTAATTTTGCATTTATCAAACTCCCTAACGGATTGATTTGCATGACTAATTTCATTCCGCCTCGATTTATTGTTGATTTGTTAATTTAGTGAAAAATATGTCAAATTAACTCAAATTGCACTATTCTGGTGTAAACTAGGCTAATTTGGTGTAAAATCCCCTAAATTATTGTAGAATCTTTTAAAATACTATAAAATTCCTACTTTAGTGTTTCTATCACTACTCTAGTGCTCTAAGAGTAGTTTCAATTATAATAATTTTTTTTGTGCTTTCTTCTATTTGATATTTTTTGTGATTTTCAATTTCCTTTTAGTTTCAATTCCGACTTCTAGTCTTTTGTTTTTAATTCACTTTTTTATTTTTTGGTAATTTTTTTTTAATTTGCAATTTACTTCCTCTTTCATTTTCTAATTGTAGTCTTTTGTTTTTAATTTACTTTTGTATTTCTTGTAAATTTTTTTTGGTTTACAATTTGTTCTAATACACTTTCCCACTGCATTTTGTTTTCATTTTGACTTTGTATTTCAGTGATTGTTAGCTTCTTGATTTTGTATTTCATTTTAGCTTCATTTTCCTATCTAGTAATATTATTTTTTTCAATTTATTGTCGTTTTATTGTTTGCTTGATGTATGTACTTTATCAAATCTTGCTTGTAGTCTTTTTGGCTTCAAACCCCTTTTTCCCTAGAATTTTTTTCTTCTCTTAATTTCATTTTCTAGATTTTTGCCCTAACGTTCCAAAGTTTCCATTGCTATCTAATGGAAAACTCTCTACTTGGTGGTGGTGGTTTAATCTAGAATACTAATACATCCTGATTTAAAAATTCATGCACATTGTTCATATTTTCCATTTTCTAGAAGGTAAACCAGAAAGATGGTTTATATTACCATGTAGAAGATGAACCATCAATGCTTTAGCAAAGGATTAAATTTTCTAGCTTTGACAAAAAGAAAATAATATTCTAACGTCCATTTAAATTTAATTCAATGACATGCTACCAAGAACACCAAAGCTACAATAATAATAAAAACATAGCCGTGCAATGCATTGATTCAACCACCTTAACCTACATGACCTACATGAAGACAAATAGGGACGGCTTATAATCATGTATAGGTTACATATTAAATTGATTTGAACCCTCACTAAAATTTTAAGACTTTAGCATTTCAACTTATGTACCAATTTAAATAGAATTGGGCTTGAAGGGGYCCATAAGTACGTATGTAGTTAAAATGGATA
>VACF01002154.1:0-103871 GCA_006891605.1 Pleurozium schreberi | reverse complement strand
TTTTTTCAAAGGTGCATCCATTAATGTGGCATGTAGCAAATATCCTAGAGAATTTAAATACTTTGTGCCAAAATACAAAGTAAAGTGCAGTGGCAAGCCACTCATTATGTAGTGGCCCTACAGTGAAACTTAGGTAATTTAGAAAGTTGCTTTCGGGCTTCGGCCATGACTTTTGTTGTGGCCTTTTTTTTTTTCTTTTTCTACTAGTTAGTAAGCCAAAACTCCTTTGAAGACGTCTATGGAGGTCTCTAAAGTCATTCTTTAGTCATTGTAGAGTCAAACATAGTCTACATATGACAACAATCTACTTGTTTTTTACGAGGGCACGACTAGTGACAAGTTACTGTATCCATGTCCGAAAGTCGTCAATACCATGAATGAAAAGTAGTGGATGAAGCTTGCACCTAGTGAACTCTTCATCTTGAAGTAACACTCTTTTTTGGCATTTGTTTAGAATTACTCAAGCAGTCATTTTATTGTCATACCTCAGTCATTTACAAAGTTCCACAGAGTCGGTACAGAGTTGTGCTTCACTACTTCACAACTAAGTCCACTCTAATTCTTTATTTGCAAGGTCGACGTCATGTCTTTAGAAGCTTTGGTCAATGAGAATGCGTAGATGAACGGAGTCTAGGTCAAGGTTCCTGCACTTTTCATCCTTTAGTTGTTTCCATGACTGCACCGTGACTACTATTTTGTACACGTCACATTACATGTGCAAATACAGAGGTCCAGTCACTACGCAGTCATTTAGGACAGCAAGTCATTGTTTAGTTGGTTGTGAAAAGCCCCTTTTTCTTGTAGTGTAAATAGGAAAAAAGTTCTTTCATGCAAAGTAAATGTAATGCATTGAGTAACCTTCTCAGCATTTCTTAGCAACCTTGTGGAGACTGGAGAGTCCACAATTTCTTTAATGTGTGAGTTTGCCAAAAAGAATGAAACATCCTTAATTGTTTGTGGACCCATTTTTGACAAGTAGAGTTCTTTGAAGGCTAGTTGGTTGCAAGAAAGACCAACATGTTTTTGTAGTGTTTAGATAGTTCCTTTGGGTGTATTATAAAATTAGAAAAACAATTTTTTTAAAACTTAAATAATAAAGCCAACATATACACCTTTAGGAAGGAAGAACCCTAAGAAGGAAAAGCATAGAAAAATTCTCTAAATAAGAAAACTAGAAAAGTGTAGAATCTCAATAAAATAGTATTTTTGATGTTTTACTTTGTAAAAAATAGGGAAAATAATTCATAAAGAAAGTAACTACAAATTAGAAAATGGGAAGACTTCATAGTGATTAGATTTCACCAAAAGAATGATCTTGAAATCATCTTCAATGTTTAGAAGTGTGTGCACTAGAGAGCCACAATTGCATGAACAAGGAGGACATGCAATAAAGTATTTTGGATGTCCTTTGGTAGGTATATGCTTGTTTACTATGGAAATAGGTTTTATCACAAAAATCTCAGCTATATATTATTAATTTTGGATACTCCCTATTCTAAAAAAACCTTGAACCTCAAAGTGAGACAAATTAAAAAATTGCAATATATATATATTTTTTTTAAATTTCTAAAAATAACTGAAGGAGTGTGCTGAAAAATCAGATATCCATCTCCAATAAAAATTTCAAGTTTATTGGGTTCATGCATCAAGAGTTGTAGTGGATGACAACTCTGTCACTCTAAATGACTAAATGTGATGCAATAAAGGGTCATTGCAAGAAAGACCGTGCGGATTTTGTAGCATTTTGCACAATACTCATGATGTTTTGGGAGTATTGTATAATTAAAAAATTAATTAATTTTAAAAAAACGTTTAAAGTATACACCTTTAAGAAGAAAGTACCATGGGAAGGAAAAATATAGAAAAATTCTCTAAGCAGGAGAACTAGAAAAGTGAAAAATCCCACAAAAATAGGTGCTTTGATGTTTTAATTTGGAAATAATAGGGAATTTTTTTTTAAAACAAAAAATTGGCAATTTGGGAAGACTTCATGGTGAAAAGATTTCACTGAAAGAATGATCTTATTATCTTAAGACTATTTTCAATGTTCAAAGTTGCATGCACGCGCGAGGGAGCCCTATTTGCATGACTGTAGAGGACATAAAAATAATTATTTTTTAAGCGACCTCAAGTAGGCACATGCTTGCCTATTGTGGAAATAGACCATAGAATTTTTGTCTGTAAATCATTAATTTTGGATACTCCCCAGTATGAAAAAGTAAAAAACCCTAAACCGCAAAGTATGACAAATTAACAAAATCAGAATTTAAGTACAAAATGATTTTTAAATTTTTTTGAAAAAGGAGCAATCTAATTACTATCAAGTTAGATATCCCCAATTAGAATTTCAAGTTGATTGGGTTCATGCTCCAAAAGTTTTAGCGCGTGACAACTCCGTCATGATTAAAACGTACCTACTCTAAGCAGCCTCCTTCTCTGAATTATGGAGTAGCAGTATTGATTAATACTTTGAAGGTGACAGAGTATATATACGTAGTCTGTGGCCTTTTGAGAGCTGCAACTGACCCCCCACCAAACTGATGGCATTCATGATTTCCGAATGAAAGTGTTTTCTTGAGAACTATGATTAAAGAACTTAGAAAGAAAGAAATTGCAGCCCCATGCATGGTGGAATCTATGGCAGGGTCCCCAAAGATCTACAGGTGTACATATTGTGATTTCAGTACTCGAAGTCAGATTTGATCGATTAATTGTAGGGCCATTGAATTCGATTTTGGATGTAAACCCACCTCATTCATATAATTACACAGTCAAGTTAATTTATTAGCTAGAGTGCTCAGCCCGATTGGTGGTTTGCTTTGCATGGCCGGCCAAGTCCACCTCCGAAGAGAGTAACCACTGTAGATATTATTTGTATGCGCGCATCTAATTATGTCTGTCCATTCAATGGATTGGTCCACTTGTAGGGAATTCGGAATGAAAGCCCTGGACAGGCTTAAATTTCCATCCTGGATCGATCTCGAGCGAGATTTCCACACATACATCCAGTCTTGTACTCTGGCAATACTCAGCTGCAGGCCGGTCGTTTTGTTGGTAACTTACAGAGTATATATGCTGCCTGCAACTGGACGGTGCTTGGGTAGATTCGGAGATGGAAACAAATTTCTGCGTATAAAATACTGTCATGAAGTCACAAGGGTCGCTAGTTCAGAAGTAGCTATGGCTAGAAGCACAAGCAAGTGTAGGGCTTGTGTATGAACATTAATCAATGAAAATCCAACTCATTCCTGAAGGTAAAGTCTTTATGTTTGGTATTTATTCAGACAGGTACAACTTTTCTTGGCATTTCTGTCAGGGCCAAGCACACGTATAGGTATGTTAGCAAAAATGTCCCCAAATCGCCAAATTCTACAGGGCCTTYAAAATCATTTCACCTTGCTACAGTAAGAATCTCAAACGGCGGAACATTCTATTCTAACTGTGCATGCGATTCAGTGTATATTCAAAACTACATGGTGTTACGCACCAAGAAGTGGAACATACTGTAGTATGATTGGGTCATTTAGGGCTTAAACTCAATTGCAAGGTAACATTCAAATCAAATGGGAAACCAAATGAGCTGCTGAAACCTCTGCCTCAATTTACTTCTATACAAAAAAACTTCTGTTAGAATTGGAACAATATCCTTCAACCTCATCTACGATAGATTTACATGTAATTACCCACTTACTCTGACTGATTGAGTGATCACATCATATTTCAGAAGTGGTCAAATAGTTCGAATGTAGATTAATTGTGCTATATATATGCAATTGATAGTATGACACGTTTGCAAGATATTCCAGAATGTTTTTCATAAGATTGTCAGATTAATTAAAGAGGTCTGATTCTATTTCAATAGTGTACATAATTCATGTGGACTCTCGACATTGAGCCATTGACCACCAATTTTATTGATGAGGGAATACCGATGGTGTAGCTACCTTATTGCAATCATCCATGGAAACAAAATAGGTCGTTTTAAGGTCAGAGATTTGACGTGAGCCACTCGCTTCAAGCTGTAGCCTGGTACCCATGATGTGGGTTTTTTTTTACTTCAAAATTGAACTTTGCTCTTGCTGGAAGGAATGTATGGGAGCACTTTRACTATTTTTATKWCTTAGCCGTCYCAAGTATCCGCTTTGGAGCTTCCYATGGCACTATCTGAATACCGGCCATGGCCACAGTGGGGCWTTGCCAACGGATGAGTAGCTCAAAACCCACAAGGGAATCTAGCTAGGGACGGCGGTAACGAGTGGCTGGTAATCTTTGGGTGCCGTCCGGCCTGATCTTCTGAAGAAATTCYGTACTGGATTTGTTAAAGACCCAGCAGCAATCGTGGCGTACATGAATAATTCTCGATGGAACGTCACGAAATAAATTATTCATGGTCCTAAACCTCTCACTGCCGAGCAGGCCAACCTCCAGTAATTGATGTATAATTCAAACTAGACTTCGAATACGCTGCCATAGGTAGGCACCAGCTCTGAAGGTACGTGGACACGGACAGTCCAGGAGCTAGCATGGAGTTCACTCAGTTCAGCAAATCATTCAAGCTATTGGAAGCAAAGTGGAGAATTCAGCTAGTACTGTACGTACGTACGCCTAGCTTGACCGGGATGGCTTTCCAGTGGTTGCGTCGGCATTGGACGCATTTCAGTCCTGTGCGCGTTCCCAGGCCAGGTCGACCAGTCTTCTGTTGCGATTGCCAATGCATTTCTTACTCTAGCCTTGCCAACAGTGACATTTCACAAGCCACTGGCAGCTGGCCGCTGAAGCTGCAGTTCCGCCAGGCCCCCAGGGGGGACAAGGAGGGCGACTACTGACTGACAGTGGATAATGTAAACTTGTGGACAGTCAAGGCCAGCTCCGTGCCTATCAAAACCTCCACGGCTCAACTTCAACATCGATCCACGCGGGGATCTACATGGCTAGCCAGGCAGGCAGGCGACAACTACTTACGTTTGCTGAGACTGAGAATTGAAATGATACCTACCAGTTGCTCTGTGGCCCGGCCGCTCTTCCCGCTTCTGGCTCCAGCACATTTCCTCTGTACTATTCACCTCATGGGAAGCATGCTAGCTTGCCCTGGTAAGAGAAACTGTGTCCTGCACAGACGAATGTTTAACTAGCACAGCACCGGCCTGGTTAATTCCAAACTAGGCTGGCTCAAGAAACGGACCGGGAGTACTGCTGCCGCAGCGGTGGAACGGAATGGCACTGTGATCTCCCCCACCTGAAAGCTCCCCTGGATTACAGTTCCCAGGGTATGCATTGATTTTAGTCCCAGCCCCGCGAGGATGTAAGCCCAGGGCACTATGATTCAATCGAAGTGGGTCCAGCGGGCAGGTTTAGCTAGCTACTCCGCAGTATGTACGAACGTCCGGGGCATACCTAAATTAGATCTGAAGAAATATTCTCTCCAACACCGAGAAATAGAATTAACAATTCAGGCGCATGGTTGCCGGTTAGTTTAGCGAGGCTGCACCATACAACCTCGATCACTCATGTATCCAATCCAGCAACCGCCCGATGCACAGCACCCGATGGTGAACTTAAAGTCGTCCTATTCACCGTGGAATTTGTCCACGGGGGGTCCCACCAGGTTCGTACCTCGCGTAAAGCCTCTGTCGCCTCCTCGATCGTCGTCGTCACTTCCAACCAGCTAGGATATAAACCCAGAATGCAAGACATGGAGAAACACAACATTCACCTCGCTCTCGCATTCTTACGCTCTCAGAGATCGAGATCGGGTCGTGAGTCGTGACGATCTTCTCGACCGGAAGTCCCTCCCAGAGATCTATCGATCGTGCTTCAGTTGATTGTTCTCAGAATCGACATCTTAGTCCAGTAATTGGTATAATATCGATCGATTCCCTCGGCGTCACTTAACTCCGGGGGCTTTGTTTAACGTGAGATCGCTTTACGTACGTCTGAATTAATAACTGCTAGAATGGCAGCGGCAGCAGAGGAATCGGCAGTGGTGGAATCGGCAGCGGTGGAATCGGCAGTGGTAGAATCGGCAGCGGTGGAATCGGCAGTCGGGGAGGACGTGGCCGCCGCAGCACCGGAGTCCTGCTGGAACGGCGTGGTGGAGAAGACCATCAGTGCGCCGCTGGAGCAGGTTTGGGCCGTGGCTTCGGACTTCCTGAGCTTCCCCAACCTGCTCACCATCGAGGCCGTGGAGGGCGAGAATCGCGTGGCGGGGTGCACGCGCAAGGTGACCAACCTGCCGGGTCGCACGGACACGGACAGTGCGCAGTGGGCGAAGCAGAAATTGGTGGAGATCAACCCTGAAGAGCACGTCTTCTCGTACGAGTTTCTGGAGAATAACACCGGCGTCGACCCCGGCTACTACTCCACCTTCCAGGTGCGAATTGAATACTGGAGAGATGCATGAATCCAGTATGGAAATGGGACAATTAAATGTCCTGGTCTTTGGGGTCCAAATTCCATTCCTAGTGTGTCCTGTTGTATCCGATTCTGAAATCATTGGGCAGTGACTATGGAAGCGTAACCTTCAAAAATTCCATCGAAGGACCTCTTAGATTTCCCTAGTATGGAATTGACACGGGTTGCAATCGTTGATTGCATGTGTGTGCACTACGTACCCTCCATCCCTTTCCTACTTAATTAGTTTCCAACCACTCGAGTGAGTAAGTGACCGAGTGAGTGAGTGCGTTCCATCTTTCCATCGATCTCTGGGTCGTCTGCATTTCTGCCATATTCAAATTTATTCTTCAATAGAGTGTAAGTTCAATCACAGGGGTCTCATATGCAGTTCCCGGTGATAAAATTCCCGGTCTATATACACTGGGGAACACCGGGAAAAGCGAGACTCACAGGGAATTTTAACACCGGGAACTGCGTTTGAGACCCCTGTGAATTACGTCCGTCCTTCGCTTGGTCGGAGGTTACGCTGTAAATTAAGCTTGCACATGATTGTATGCTCTCCCTARCTAGTTAAGTACTGTTCTATCTAAACATATTGATCTGTCCCTCGTGATTCTTCCTCGATCGGCAAATTGATCTGCTTGCCAGAGTAGTCTTTCGAATTACAGATTTTCTTCGTCTTTTCGAACGAACAATTGATCCCCGCCGGCTGGCTTTGCAGAAGCTTGTTGAGTAGCTTGCTTCTTGGCTTTAATTAAAAAAGACGCKGTGCTCTTGATGGCCGGTCAGCGTAAAGACCTACGGGCAGTCTGTTCGTTTGAATGGTCTTCAAGATTTGCCTAACCTGATAAGAAGTTCTGTGACTTCTGTCTCCTCTGCCCGACATTTCTTGCAGTGCAGCCATGAGTTTGCGTGCCATGTATTATTGATTTAATTAATTACATTAGCTACAGATCGATTAATTAGAGTATGTAGTGGGGCAACTAATTCAATCATATGATATGGAAAATGTGTCCATTAGTCTTCATTTGAAAAGAATTTTAGCCCAATTGAACTTAACACATTCAGGCCTGCGCAATTAAATAATTACGAATRATATGTGAGAACGATTTCACAAATAAATATTTGAGAAAGCAGCAACTCAGGTAGAAAATAACCAGTGATGGCTGTTAGTTTGCAAACAGTTTATTTACAAGTGCCTAGCAAGCTACTGATATATAGTTGTTGCATTGGTTTGGAGATTAATTTTGCAGTTGTGAATTGTTGTGGAAAAGCAGGCCAAGCAGGAAGAAGGTGGAAAGACTATTGTGCGATGGGCTTTCCGGTTCAGTCCGTCCCAAGCTGGCTCCGATCGCTTCGTGCCCTTCATTCTGAAAGGAACCGATTTGTATGTTCAGGAATTGGAGAAGCTGGCCGCCCCAGACAGCCAGCTAGACTTGACTGCTTGTGCAATCACTGACTAATTAAGGTAGTTAAGTTAGTCAGGCTGATCGATCATATAGGATCATAACTTACAGTAGTAATCCATGCAGAGGCATGCAGTACTGTCTTTAATTAGTGTACAGTACAGTACATTACAGCGTAAATCAGGCAGACGGCAGACCTAATTAATTAGCACGCCAGGGCCAAGTACTGTATTCTCAATTTGCTAAACGTTCACAAGATTCTGACAGTGTTCAATAAAATATTGCTCTCCACTCTCCAGCCATTTCGTTTGGGGGATATCTTGATTCTTGACTTGCTAAATATTGTACAGTACAAGATGACATATAACTTATGTGGACATGAAATCACTCTTCGCATTTGCAAGTTTTATTCATTGTTCTGCTGTAGAATCTTGAGAACATATGATTCAATCCCTGCTTTCATTCATTTGTGAGAAACACTACTGTCTCTTACTTAGAGCTCCTAATCTGGACTGCCCTCATCATGCCATTTGGTATGAGAAAGTAGATGTATGGAGAGGGTAAGAATTAGAGAGTTATAATTAATATGTGCTTATGTGGTCTAGCAACACTTGGGAGAATGATGAGTACTGGCATTGAATTAATTAAATCATGACATGATCCTTGGCATGGGTCCAATGCATGTCATGTTCTAAGCTTATTAAGCTTAGTTTAATTTCCAGTTGCACAAGTGGAGATTGAACCAAGTGTTCATCATTCTTCAGATAACCATTTCAACTGACTTCCTTCCTGTTCATTCCAGGAAGTGACTCAATAATGCATTAATGCCCATTTTTCATGTCAGAACAACAGAGGACATCAGTCTTCTACTGTAGTTTGCAGCAATCTGCCATGATCGACCAATATCGACCAATAAACTAAGTTACATCCACTCTGCTTGGCATGGATGCACAGACGTCCAGAGGACTCACAAAGTTAAATTAAGTTATGTTTGTGACGCGGCCTGAAAACCAAATTCTGTACACTAAACTAAATAGTGAAATTAGGTTTTCCCTCACTAATTTCTTGATATTCCACAGTATATAAATATTTATTGTTATTGTACTATGGCAAATTTCATTAAAATGGCGGCATTCCGTTATTTTGGCACCTTTTTCAGTTTAGACCGTGTGGTCTGAAATCTAAACCGCTCCTAGTTTTTTGGAATCTATACCTGTCTTGGATTCCTGGAATCTATATAATTTGTCCTAGATGTTTTAGATTGCACGGTCTGAAACCTAAATATGTCATAGATTTTTGGCATCTACATATGTCGTAGATGACATAAAATCTATACCGGTCCTAGATTTCACTTAAGCAGTTCAAACTTCAGGGGGTGAAAATGGCACATGGAATACCGCCAATTTAATGAAATTCGCCATTACTGTACAAGAATGCACTACTTTTGAATTAGTTATTTGCATTGGTGTAGCTAGGATAATGAACCTCCATATGAACAAATGGAAGTATTTGTAGAAATATGTGGTGACTTTCATGGCCGTAGAGTAACTTTCTTGGGGTAATGCAACCTAATTGTAAAGGCAACCTAATTTCACTATTTAGTGTAGATACTTGTCCTAGTTTGTGGCCTAAAATTGGGCATTTGTTTGTGAAGATCATACATGTCACAATTTTTGGCTTGTGGGGATATCACAAATTTAATGAAATTGACGTTGTATGCATGGTAAGTTAGAGTAACATGGTATTAATTACCTGAAATAAACTTAAAACGCCTTCACAGCGTTGTCATGCTTTTGAGAACTGGGAAGGTCATCAGTGGACAGGAATAAAAAAAAACTTTCGTTTAGCAACCAATCACAATTTGGGGGGGATGGAGTGCTGGACTCTTGACAACTTTTCATTAACTTTCCAGTAATTTTTCAGTAGCTTTTCTTGGAAAGAAAGATGAAAGATTAACCCTCATTGTTTTATGTACTTTGGATTCTTGCCAAATTAATTGTGAGTTTTGGGTCATTGCAAGAAACACCGTCCATTTTGGTAGCATTTTGTAAAATTGGTTTTTGTCCAATGCTATAACTTTTGAATTTTAAACCCAATGCCAAAACCAAAAAAACTATTTCTAGAAATTTTTATTGTAATTGTATTGCTTATTTTCCAGGTTTAAAAAAAAAAACATTCTCTAATTAGAATTCAATTTTGTTAATTTGTCACTTTGGGGTATAGATGTTTTTATACTATTGTCTATTGAGATGTTCAAATTAATGATTCTCATTAAGAAAATACATCCTTGGACGTTTTTATTTGTAAAAATTATGAGAAACCTGAATTTTCAACAAAATTAAAAATCATCCATTTGGAAATTAGAATAGTTGGTGATGGAATTTGACCAAACAAATGAGGTCCAAACCATCTCTAGACTCTAGTGTTTGCAAGTGCAAGGGAGGCCTATTTGCATTCACCTGGAGGACATTGAAAAATGTATTTTTAGATGCTTTTTGGTTGAAAAGTGTCTACCTACAACTCTACAAGAGGAATTATACACTATAAAAACTTTAGCTGAAAATCATTAATTTGAACAACTCAATAGTAAAAAACTCTAAGCCTAAAAGTGTGAAAAATTAACAAAATTGACTTTTAAATATAAAATGTTTTTTCTAAATTTTTGGAAAATAAGCGATACAATCACAATTAAAAATTCTAGAAATAATTTATTTGGATTTGGCGTTGGGTTTATAATTCAAAAGTTATAGCATTGGACAAAAACCAATTTTACAAAATGCTACCAAAATGGTCGGTGTTTCTTGCAATGACCCTTTTAAAATCCTAGACCTCTATGTTTGAACACCTAAAGGATCAAGTGACCATTCAATGAAAACAAGAATTGCAAGAATTGCACACAAAGTCAATTTAATTCGGATACTTGGATGTTCATGAATATTGGCCCCCATTTATACGAGGATATATAATTTTTTTTGATTGAATGCATGAATCCAAAGTTATGCTATCCTAAACTTTTTGGGAAGTCTGGGTAGCACGTGCACAACTCTTCTTTTACTTTTGAAAGTTTATAGTGCAAAAATCTCATTCTATGAATCAAAGTCTATTGATGGGTGATTACAAGAAAGACCTGTCAATTTTGTATTTTTGTCGCGTTTGGCTGATTTTTTTGGGAGCACTTTAAAATTAGAAAAATAACTTTACTAAAATTGAAAAAATATGACTAATGTATACCCTTAAGAAGAAGCTACTCTTGGAAGGAAAAGCATAGAAAAATTCTCTAAGTATGAAAACTTGAAAAGTGCCAAGTCTCAAGAAAATACATACTTTGATATTTCAATTAGTAAAAAATAGGATAAATTTTTCAAAAATAAAACAAAAGTTTTCCATTTACACAACTTTATATATTTGTCTAGTCATAAGAAATCCACCAAAATCGATTTTCATTATAATTCAAAAATTCATTGCAAATAATTCTCACTTTAGGCCAAAATTGAACTCACTTCCAATAGGCAATCAAAAATCCCCCTTCCAGAAATTTGTTTTTTCATATTATAAAGCACCCCACAAAGTTTCATGACCTAATTTTCCAAAAAAATGTACTCAATAGTACTGAAAACCACCAAAACCGCAAGTGTGACATATTATCAAAATTCAATTTTGGTCATTTAAGTAATTTTACTAAAATTGAAAAAAATTTATGTTTATTTTTCATACCATTAAAAAGCTTGGTCCCAAATTTATTGTTCTTTCAAGTATTTTTGCAAAAGTTATAGACAAAAAAAACTTCTTTCATGACGGTGTGCCTAAAAATAAGACAAGTGTTTTTTGCAATCACCTTGGTCCTATTGGAGCGCAATTGAAAAAAACTTTTCCTTCAAAATTTAAATTTTATAATCTTTCAATTAATGCAGTCAAAGTTTCTAAATTTTTTTTCACATGTTTTCATTTTAGCCTAGGGTCATTGCAAGAAAGGGTGTGCAAAAAGCGTAGCGTTTTTTACAGTACTCATTTTTTTCTTTGGGAGTACTTTAAATTAGAAAAATAATTTTTAAAAATAATAAAAAAATGTATTTCATGTATACACCTTTATGAAGAAAGTACCCTAGGAAGGAAAACCATAGGAAAATTCTCTAAGTAGGAGAACTAGAAAAGTGCAAAATTTCATGAAACTAGTTGTTGTCACTGTAATTTCACATTTTTGTTTACATAAAATAGGAAAATACATTTTGTTTAAAACTAAAAACTAGGCATTTGGGAAGAGATGATGGTAATGAGATTTCAATCCTTGATTGAACATTGAAGATGTCAAACCTTGATTGGTGGATAATTAAGTGATAATAGGTACATAGAATGGCAGTTATAGGTTCACTTGTTTATAAGATGTTTATGACTCCAATTGTGAATGGTTTTGTATTTTAAAGGCAGACTACTTCATGAATTCAGAGATTTTAGAATTTTAATTATAAAATGTTAATTCTATTTGGGTTTGATTTGTGAAACAAGTGCACACCTCTCAGAGATATGTGCCCTTCCTACTATTAGCCTCAATATATTTAAGTTGCAAGTAAGGTGGTAATAGGATGGTCTATTTTAACCCGTAAGTGCCTAAGCCTTTCCAAATGTGTTTTTCCTATGAAAAATGAGCATGGACTTATAGTTATTGCCAATGAAGATTTTTTTTTCAAAACCTAACTATATAGGTATTCAAAGTTTGTTTTAGTGCACTTCCAAAAACCTTAAGTTCAAATGAAGAGCTATCAAACTCATCACGGCAAATTGACCTTTTATAAATAGAAATTGCTAATAATTCCAAATCAACACTTGCAAATTTAAATTTTCAATAATGGAAATCATGAAAACTCTTTATTCTTTCCATTGGGACCATTTTCAAAACAAATAGATAAGGACAATTCTTTGAATTTCAAATCAAGTGAAATTGATGGCAATCTTTGCTCAAAGCAGGGAAATCAAATAAAATTGGAAGGTTGTACTCTTCCACTAATGGCACATAAATGCCTTTGAAGACCTCTCAAAATACAATTATTCACCTTTTTCAATGAAAACTAAAAGCTTTCAATAGTGAATCTTCAATCTTCAATACTCTAAAGAGTATTGCAAGAAACACCTGCCCTATTTTGCATCACACGTTGCGTGCTCATCTGATTTTTGGCCATAACTTTTTTGTTTTGGCTCCAAAYKACTCAAGATTTATAGGGTAGGTACTCATGACTACTATGGACCTTGCCTAATTTTTTTTGTAATTTTCAAAAATAATTTACTATCCGAAAATAGAGCCCAATTCAATGTCGCACTTGCCAATTTGGAGGTTTTTAGTACCTAACCACTATGTTTTTTGAAGAATTAGATTGTGAAATTTGGTAGGCTAGTTCTTCTAATAAAAATACACCTTTCTAGAAGATGGATTTTCAAAATCATGTTCCAAGTGTGTTCTATTTTGGTCTAAAGAGCGTTGTATACAGGTTGCATTTTGAAACATATAAATAATTATTTTGGTGTTTTTTTGGTGGACAACCATTTCCATAAAGTTGGTACAAATGTCCACTTTTTATTTTTTAAATTTACTTATTTTTACTATTTTTGAGTAATATTCACATCAAAACACCTATTTTCTTGAGATTTGRCACTTTTTTAGTTCTCATAGTTAGAAATTTTTTCTAAGAATTTCCTTCAGTGGTTATCTTCATCTTAAAGGTGTATACATTGACTATATTTTAAAGAAATTTTAAAAATTATTTTTCTATTTTTAAAGTACTCTAGAAAATTTTATGAGCATTGCTCCAAAACGCAACAAATAGTACAAGTGTTTCTTGCAATCACCCCATTGTAAAAAATTTTAATACGGCCAGAGGAGTTTGACTACCTACACCAAATTCGTCCATATATGATCAATTAGGCAACTACAGGTTCACACTATCCTAATTACTCCCTTGACATTAAGAAGTAGGAATTAACCATACAAATTCATGAAGAGGCAACACAAACTATGTCCATAAGTTGAGGTAAAATAGCCCATTGTGGTCAAAATTTGGAGTCTATCCTCACGTCATTGCTGAAACTTTTCAAATATTTTACCACATAAAGACAAGTGTGTGAAATAGTAAGAGCAACTACAATTATATTTTTTAGACAAAATATGAATTAATTATGAATTTTTGAAGTGATTTGCCCAAAAGAGTCAATAGGCTACTTGATAACCAACAAAAATTGTATCCAATATGCTCATTTTAATCACCTAAAGTGGTCACTATAATTTCTAATGTGGAAGGCCCTAAAAAGTCACTTCTTACAATGATTTACACTCAAGAAGTAAGGTGCTCCTAATGAGGTCACTAACCACTGCATGGAGGTCAAATTAGACATTGATTATGGTTTGAAAAAACTCTCATGGGGTCATTACATGTCCATTATAGGTCATCTGACCACAATGGGATGTTTTACTTTACCTTCTTCTCATTGCTTATGCTACCCCTAGAAGACCAATACATTTCAGTTTTAATTTATAGTAAACTACACTAAATAGTGAAATAAGGTTGCCCTCACTAATTTCTCAAAATAGCACACTATCTAAATATTTATTGTTCTTGTGTAAGAATGCATTATTTTTGAATTAGTTATTGGTGTAGTTGGAACTCATTGACCTCCATATGAACCTCCTGTGCACAAATGGAAATATTTGTAAAAATATTCGTTGACTTTGATATCCTGTAGAGTAACTTTCTTGGGGGAAGGCAACCTAATTGGAAAGAGCACCCTAATTTCACAGTTTAGTGTAGATTGGACACCAAATAAATCCCATTCAGAGCCACTAAGATCATAATGTCAGTTGATGTGACTCTCAGTATGTGGCTTCAACTCTTCAGGAATGCGAGTATCAAATAGCCATTGCCAAGAGCAGTCCTGATGGCAATGTCCTGTCCTGTACTGTACAGCTCCGGATGCGCGCGCTACTCCCTCTGTACTGTACAGTGGAGTCGGTAGGCTCGAGGAGAGCCCTCCAGAGGCTAATTAAGCTAAGCTATTGGACATGCACTGKAAGGAAGGGTCGGTCTTCGCCTAACTGAACCCCCAAACATGAATTTCAGCAATTGAAATCATGCTTCCAAAGACATCTATCTAAGACAGTAAGTTCGTGTGCGGCATGATTTTCGATTCTGTCTTGACACCAGGGATTTACATCTGGAACGACCCCTGACCACTTGATCTTCGACTATGAAACGAGACTGCTGAGCCATTGTGGGAGCTCGTGGATGGGCGACGAGACCCACTGGATCGAGGACTGTAGAAAGACGCGGAGCCGTTGGAAGTCCTGGGGCTGAACAAACCGAGGTCGCCAGGTCCAACAAGGGTGAGCAGGAAGTATCGGTAGTTTCCGGTGGTGTCGTTAGCAATCATCTCCTCCAGCAAACGCTTGCATTCATTCGTAAACTCCAACTTGATGTATTGCATATCGACCTCGGCTCGAGTGGTGACCACCCGGATCAAGGCATCATCATCGGTGCCTGCTCCTCCGAGTGCAGCGTAAAGCTCCTGAGAGAACCACTCGATCGGACAATTAAAACGTAGTTAGAATAGTCGTAGAGCGGTACAAACACTTCACGAATCAATCATCTCATTTGCTTAAGTCAACAAGTTTCGAAGCCATGTCAGCAGACAAAAAGGTAACTACGGTAATTATTCAAGACAAAGAGAATGATGCAAATTAATTAGGATAGAACTGCTACTTGTAAGAGACATTGAGTCTCCCCTCCACTCACACACGAACGACCAGGTGCTTGACTAGAAACAGATAAGCTACGCAGCAGGCAGCCAAATGCCCGTTGGTAAAGTTTACGTAGATTTTCAAAACTTAAATAGGAGAGACTCCATTCTGAGTAAGTACCTCAGCATAAAATTTTGCTGGTTGGCGGAAACACATCACACTGTATCTCAGCGCTTGCTCGAAATCTCCAGAATTCTCCCTAAGTAAGGACTGCAGACACAGACTTGAGATTCAGCATGCAACGTTCAGCAACAAACAAAGATTCAAAAATGGACAAGTAGTAGAGAACAACGTTAGTGAAGTATAGAAACACAGTGTCAAGAAGGTTCAAGCACATAGAAGAAGAGCAAGGAAAGACCAACCTGCTCGAATTCTTGGCCATAGTGCTGATGGTAGTAATTCAATGTAGCAGTCAGTTGCTGTTGGCTCCGGGTGCAAAAAATGCGGATCAAAGTGTCCTCTTTACTTACTTTTCCTATGAACACCTTATTCAGTAGGTGTGCGTCATTCAAAGCGATGTGTCTGTCAACAGCTGTGTTCTCAGGTCGATTTCCACGAACTAGAGCCAACATAAGCTGCAGATTACCCAAATCAACCCAAATCAGCACTTAAACGAGCAAAGAACGAAAACACTTCACCCTAAATGCTCAAGCCACCACATCTTGGTGTTGCCAAAACGTTGAAGTGAAGTAAAATTTTACCCAATTGCTATTTAGTCTTTTCTTTTAGACACATAATTGCTCAAGTCTATTTTAAGCATTAAAAGTATGTTGAAAAAAAGGTTATTTATAAATTTTCTATTCCAGCTTCTAGGCAAAGGGGGCCATTGCAAGAATAAGTTTCATGAGCCTCCAAAATAAAGGAATTTGAGGAAAAAATCACATTACAAATTCTTTTGAATAACTTGTACAGTAGATTTCGGAATGGGATAAATGGACAATAGCAATATGTGGTCTTTCCTTTAGACACATAATTAGTCAAGTCAATACGTGATCTTAGATTTTTACCAGCCAAGATGTTAGATTTGACATCTAAATAGAGGATTGAAAGACTTGGAACAACTTCCAAACATATAAAGACCTTGTGATCAAACACTGTAATCTTTCAATCCATATGAGATATTGTTGTGTTTTTCTTTTCCATAACTCATCTTGTTTAAGATCCTTCACTACAATGTGAACAAAGTTGTTGAGTTTATCAAATCTTTTACAAATCCATTGGTATAGCACATGCTGCAAGACTAAGTGCGAGGTTAAAAGCTGAGAAACCCAAAAGGAAAACCATTTTAGTTATTTCCTCAAATCCTGTTTTGGAAGAAATTCAAGTCACTAATGGTAATATTTCTACAGCTCAAGTCTTTCTACAAATGATACACATCTACAATAATGAACTGCCTGGTCTAAAGTCTTTATTGTTTCATACCAAGTGCCCATCATCTGAAAGATGTCAACTCACCTTTGTAATGCTCGCTAATCGCTTAGGAACCTCTTTCACCTTGGATTCACCTCCACGCCAAAACGCCCACTTGTTCTGACCCATCCAACGAGGTTCAATCACTGTGAGTCATTTGCAGAACTGAGTCACGGCTCCCATACATTGCAGAGTGCTCATCAAAGTTTCACAATTGAAGCAGACATGCGATCCAATAACAGGCACGTGCAGACGTTGAAGTAATCAGRAAAAAKAAARAGATGCTAATACTATTGAYTACCAATAACCACTGCCGATGTTAGATAAAACACTACTGCCTGCTTGACGCCACTGACACTGAAGTCCCGGACAATACTCGCTCAAAAAGACTGCTTACCCTTTGCTGGAACTCCAAGAAATGGGAATCGCTACCATCGATGTGGTGCTCTAGAGTCTGATTAAACATGGTATAGTACGCTTGCTTGATCAAGTATATTTGAGCAGAGTTTCGTGTGCAGACTATCCCAATAAGGGCACGATCAGCCTTTCGTCCTCCCACTTTCATCAATTCATACAAAAGTATTGCATCGCGCTCAGCCGAGTCCATCATCCAAAGCAATATACATTTCTGTATCCATCCACACCATCACATAACCTACTGAGAAAGTAATCCTCCAAAAACGACTTTCATCGATATGACCCTCCTCTTCAACGATGCATGCTTACTAAAAAAAACATGAGAAGCTATGGTGTCATCCAAGCCATGGATTCTATGCGAAGGTTTTCTCTCGTTTTTTCTAMACGAAAGACAGTTCGAAGCAGCCGGATTTGACATTTGATATCCACAGAAAATTGTTGAAAATCTGACCTCAAGTTTACCACTCAGGGATTGCTTGAGACGTTTATGCAARCTCTCTCCATAAATTGTCTGATAGGCCTGCGCAATCTCCATCCGCTGCGCCTGAGTTCTCCTGCCTAGAATTTCAATAACCCTCTTCTCATTGCATCCAAGCCCTGTGTTACAACCACATCCGAATGTCACGCTTGATGAGATCTAAACAGCCTCTCTCCAATTAATCCCATCCCTTCAAACCTAGAATGCAATGGCGAAACTTCATACAAATGGAGGTACCTTTGAATGCGGCACGGAGATCTTTACAATCCTCTTGGATATTGAAATAGGGTGGCAGAGTTAATGTTCCCATCGTCGCTTCCTCAGTCTCCCGTTCAATAYCACCCTCCCTTGTAAGCAGCTAGAGTAACATAGGATTCGCACACCACGTAGAACCCAAGGTGAACCTTCCTAGAAATCCAAAATGTCAACCCTCATTTTGAAAGGCATGCTCGGAATCCTTGCAATCCTTGCAATCCTAATAGGCCCTCACATCACCTCCAATTCTGTTGCCMGCCCACCACYASCAGCGGAGAAACGCCATGACTACAGACCTCGCTTGCACCCGGCTCGCATCAAAGAGCCGTTCTCCAGGAGAAATCAACATGGGCTTTGTGYATGGAAAGCAAAAATAATTCGGAAGAAAGAGATATGCAACGGCTGGCGACAACTCCTCGAAACGAAAATGAATCCTGAATCCAGAAAGGTGTACAAGAACCTCTGTGAA
This sequence comes from Pleurozium schreberi, assembly GCA_006891605.1. Taxonomy (NCBI): domain Eukaryota; kingdom Viridiplantae; phylum Streptophyta; class Bryopsida; order Hypnales; family Hylocomiaceae; genus Pleurozium; species Pleurozium schreberi. The sequence continues at coordinate 85,263 of VACF01002154.1, read as the reverse complement.
AGTGGAGGGAAAAACCGAACAGGGACTCGGGCATGAATCTTCTGAGCCCTAGAAGTCCAATTCGTTTCAAGAATCCGAGAGTTCTGTAAGGCCACGGCTCCTCCTAGAAAACCAACAGCTCTGGGTCTCTGCCGACAGGGATTGTACTACCCCTCCATCCTGCACRTAAAAGAAAACCGCGAGCGTGCGGACAACTCCCCTCATGAAAGTCACATCAGACCCACTCCCCCCCTGCAGAAGCACCCAGCGAAGGCTTCATCCGCAGATAGCAGCGAGCTCCGAAACGTGCCCATGGAAACAAAGCAGCTGCTTCACGAGGCTCCACACCTGCACGAAGCTTAGGCTAATCACTTGGGCCCRCAGTTCAGAAGCTGCCTGAGCTCCGCTAAGCTTCCGCAGTTACTCTGCCCAACCAGCCAGGGCAGTGCTCCATCACGGCGCCACCTTGGATAGCCAGCGGGCCAGTCCCGCCTGGTGTGTCACGCGGGCGACGAGACGRGATTGGCCGCCGGGGGCGCGGGCGGAGCAAGCTGCAATGTGGACAAAGCCTGAGCACTCATGACGGGRGGACCTCGGGATTGGAAGCGCCCAAACAAGGGGATCACAAAGCAAGGGAAAGGAGGAGTTCCAGGGTGAGAAGTGAGAACTGAGAAGCACTGAGACAACCCAGGAAAAACTGGGGGCTGCACCCACGACTGGGCGAGCGAGCGAGCCAGCCAGCCAGCCAGCCAACCAGCCTTGGAAATGAATTAAGTTGAAGTACAGTAAAACTCTTCGAATTGGGCAAACTGAACTTCACAATTCCTCAGTTCTGTAATGTAATGTCCCTTCCCTTCCTTCTGTCCTCGTGCAAGGGAAGCCTGCCGACCTGGGACAGAGCCATTTTAATAATAAGAGCCAGGCAGCCCAACTTAGCCACAAGGGGTCGACATCCACCAGGCACCAGGAGTGGCAGGATCCGTCCGTCGATCGCAGCAGTTGCAGTGCGAATAAGGAAAGAAACGCAAGGCGGGCAAGCACGCACGACACCACGAGGCCAGCGCGTCTCCGCAAGCCCCACCTGGCGGAGGGATTGGGGCTCCGCTCCAGGCACGAGGGCCACGACATGGGGACCGCCAGGCCCCGGGGCCAAGTTTAGTTCGTCCGGAACGGACTACTGAAGAAGAATACCATAACTGAATACCGGAACAGCAACAACCGAACCAAAGCTGGAGTAATCTTGTTAGGGTTAACCCCTAAGTGGTTTCGAGGACACAATTCAGACTTGGCCCTTATTCTCCTACTTTCATGCAGTATTTGTTTAGTATGTAAATTATAAAATTGAAGATACAATAGCCATTGATTTTCTCATGATTTTACCAAAAAATTGTAATGTCCATTGTTGATATGAGAGGCTACCGAACACGCTCAACGGTTTATTTCATGAAAAATACGTTTACAGCTTCACAATGTACACACCCATCCATCCCTATATTCGCATCTGCCTTGACCAAGTAAGCCGGGGTTTTGCAATTATAGAGCAGTTAAAGAGCGTCTCACGCGTGATTAAATGAGATTTTGGGTTTTAGGGTTTTTAGATATAGTGCGTATGTATGCAAGCCCCCAAATGAGGGAGCCTCAAGCTTCATAATATTTTCAGAATTATTAACACGTTTGATATAGCCAAAAATTGAGTAGCTCAATAGAAGACTTCAACATACATTCAGCAAAAACAAATGAAAAATTAACTACTCACTTGCAAGGTTGTGTATATTGCACTTAAGAAATGTACAGATGTATTGAAAGACATTCAAAACCACTTAGGGGTTAACGCACGGTAAAAAGTAGTTCCTACATGGTTTAGATAGTAGAACTATCCCCCAACAGACTCTTTATTCATTGTGGTCAATTATGACCAGAGTTACTCTTCTTCTTCAATAGTTCCACAACCAAATCAGCTAGATTGGGGACATCAGATGGTCCAACCACCAAACAAAGTAGTCCATTCGTCCATTCTAGTACGAGATTCATCCAATCCAGCTCTAGTAGTTTTRCGAGTTTCAATCCCTGCGTGGGCCATGGTAGCACTGTATCCAACCCATTCCTGTTGTTGCATTCACTATGGCACCAAAGAAAAGCAAGTAGCATGCACTAAGGCATCAAAAAGAGAGGAGAGATCAAATGTAGAAGCCGAAAATGAGAGTATTGAGTGATAATAAAATTGATGCAAAATTTGTTTGTCTGTTTTGAAATAAATGGAATTCCATTGCGAAACAAAAAAAAAAACAGCCAAGCCAAAGGCTAGACAAAGGAAAGAACAAGGAAAATACAAAGAGTCTAGAGGGCAAGAATTAGGCCCATAAGAACATTAGAGAAGGGCTTGTTCTCTAGTGTTAGCTTCTAGGGTAGGTGATACTATTAATTCACATAGACAAGGGTAGAACTTTGTGAAAATCCAACTAGATCTTGCCTTTGAGGAGAGAGGACTAGAGGGCAAGAATTAGGCCCATAAGAACATCAAAGAAGTACTAGATCTTGAGGAGAGAGGACTAGAGTTCCACTATCCATTATGCTATACGCCACTATTTGAACAACATACTAGTGCTATCAATGCATTCTAGATTCCTTGATACTTTCAAAAATCTTAGGGACTTAGGGATTTTAACTCCCTCATACAATTGCTTTTCCATTACAATCATCCATATAGATGCATCAATAATGGCCATGGCTTGAAGGAATTTGACCAATCTCTAGGTGGTTTTGTTAGTAACCTTTGGTATTAAAATGCACTACAAAATTTCAAACTTTATTTCCTTCATTTATACAAACTTTGAAGTTCTCACAAATTTCTTTGCCTTTTCTTAGTAGTCTTCCCCTTGAATCATCTTTAAAAAATAGGAAAGGCAAAGAAATTTGAATACATGAAGAAAATAACCTTCAAAATTTTGTAGTGCATTGTGGTACTGAAGTACCAAAATTTTGTAGTGCATTGTGGTACTGAAGGCCAATGACAAAACTGCTTAAAGATTGGTCAAACTCCTTCAAGCCATCACTACTATTGATGCTTGTGCATAAAACAATGATTATAATGGAGAAATAATTGTACAAGGGAGTCTAAGTACCTTAGTCCTAAAATTTTRTGAATATAAAGTAATCTAGAATGCATTGATAGCACTAACATATAATTCAAAATAGTAGCATGTAGTACAATGGGTAGTAGAACTCTAGACCTCTATCTTTGAAACCTTTGAGTCAATTTTACAATCAATTTTCTATTGAATATATGAATCCTTGCACTTCTTCCATTTTCAATTTTTGCATTATCACTCTGCTCTCTCAATGCTATAGTCTTTGCTAYCCACTTTTTCATTCGTGTCATATAAGAAAAACTAAAAACATAGATATAGAATGATATAGAAAAACAAAGAAGTTATCAAAGATGGAGATTGAAAGGGGGACAAGAATTATGAAGCATAAAAAATCCAAAACCACTTTATAAAGGGGTTATGATTTTTATGAAGACTAGTGGTTGGCACTTGCTATGCTATGCATTCATCTTTAGAATTTTGTAAGAATTTCTATGTATTAGATAGAATGTAGAACAAAAATCTCAATGAATCTTCAAATAAAAATGACTAAAATCTTTGTATAATTTTTTTCATAAGCAAGCATATATTGAAATGTATAATAGAAATTTATTGAATGATGAATGAAACATATGCAATGGTGAATACTATAAAAGATACACATACATTAGAATGCATTAGAAATTTGACTCCATTGTTTCAAAAAATAATAATCCAAATTGAAGAATTGAAAAAAAGAATTTATAAATCTCAAAAACTTTGTGAACAGCTTAATTGTTGTGGAATCCAAAATTGCTTCAATTGAATAAATTTCTCAAAATCATTAAAATCATGAAAGCTCAAAGCTCACAAAAGCACAAAATCATAAAAGTGCAAAGAAGTGTAAAATCAAGAGAAGCAATGGATTTGCTACCTCTATAGTATCATCTTGTGGATCGTCTTTAATATCACCTTAATTGCAACAACTTCATTATTTCTATAATATCACCTTTTGTAAAATTTGATAGTACAAAAGTGATTGCAAACTGCTACTCTATTTTTGTAATATCAAATTGTGTGAAAATACAATTTCTATGTATGCATGATTGAAAATATTCTTACAAAATATTAAAAATAATTATTTTAAAGACTTATTGAAATCATTATCATGCATTGTATTCAAATATATCAAAATTTTACTAATTATGTGATACAATGAATGCGTTGCATAGCAAGCCCAAGCCCCAAGTATTAATGGTAGCATTTGTGATATTACAGAGGGATTTATGATTTTAGTAGTAGTATATATATGATGATAGAATATGTGTAAATTCAAGTAAACAAAACTATTTGATTATAGTAAACTTATGCAAAAGGAAAACAAGCTTTGTAGGATACATGATAGAAATCCTTGGTTTGAATGGATTTATAAATCTCGATTTTAATTTTACAACTTCTATTATTAAATATTTTTTCATATCTTACTATCGAGTATTTCACCTTATGTACTTTTGAAGTTAAATTCCATAAAATAGTAGAACTCTAGTCTTCTAAACTCTACATTAGAAAAAAGAAAATAAGACCTCTATAAAGCCACTAGAGCTATCCAAATAAACAATATTAATTGAAAAGGATATTAATTTTTTATTTGGATTTGGGGGCATTGGTTTAGAGTTTGGTGGCCCTCTTGAGACCCCAAATTTTTTCCATTGAATAATATTTTGAAGCCCATTAATTTCTCCTTGACAAGCACCTTCAATGAATTGACAATCATTGAAATTTGAATAATTACTACTACAAACTCTAAGTAAAAACAAGAAACAAACCTAATTGAGGTTTGTTGTCTTGTTTTTCTTGCCTAACACATACAGTAGAACCTCTTTAACTCAATAAGATTGGAATTGGTGTGACATATTAGATAAGAGAGGTTATTGCATTAGGGAGGGACATGATCTTCACATGCTGTTCATATTGTTAAGCTGGGACCAGCAATTAATATTCCCTAACATAACTTTATTGAGTTAGAAAGGATTGAATTAAGGAGGTTCTATTGTATACAAAAAAAACATTGATTAACTTGGATAACCACAATGACAAGTTTTAACTCTAAATAGAAGAAAAAATGGATTTCTAAACATTTCACAATGATTGCAGCATTTCACTTATGCAACATTTTAAAAATGTAAAGGTTTTTGTCCATCTCTTAACAAGCAGAAGTGTAATTCCTTTGCAAGTTAGTGAAACTTCACTTTTGAATTCAATCCTTTTTCTGAATCACATCAGTAGTTTAATCTAATATTTTGATTACATGAAACTATGTATTATCTATGATTGTAATAAAATTCTATTTAACATGTTAAAAGATAATAATTGTTATAATTTTMACTAATAATAGAAAATAAATTGGTAAATGTAACAAAAAAATCCATTTAATTTGAATTTCCTTTACAATATTCATTCGGCCATGCAAAATGTTGTAACAATTTGTGAAGCATTTTAGAAAAGAATCAAACACCTATAGAAATCAATATACAAACCTCTATATTAATGCCATGGAGTTAYATGTGATTGGTTGATTTACTTTTGATAAAAAATTTGGGTGGACTTACAGTGTTTATCTTATCAATTATTTTCTTAGAATTGTTGGCTGAAGTGAAAGGTGGTTGAAGATACTCTTCAGTGAAATTTATTTATAAAATTCAATCAATTACAAAGTATATGTGAGTAATGTATGATTTTGACAAGAAAAGACCATTAAAACCTACAAGGCCCAAAACTACTTCAAATATTAGTCTCCTAAATAGGTTTAAATTGTCATATATATATAAACAAAACCAAGCATATTAGGATCCTTTTATTACCTTGTTAGAAAATACCTCTTTAAAATTTCAAAATAAGAGACCTCCCAATTGCGATATCATGATGCTTGAATTTCAAAAAGAAGTATTATTTTTCAATTCTTCCCAAATGTTTAAATTTTATCTTTCCAACTTTTTACCCAAAAAATGTCCTACAACTTGTAACCCTCCATAATATGTTGAAGAAAGAAGTTGGAAAAGAAATAAAAATATGTAAAAATTTCTTTTTCATATTCATGCTTAAAAAAATAAAAAGTAGAAAGAAGTAAAAAATGAATTTGAAATACCATATTGATAAGAAGTTAGTTATAGAATTGAAGAATTTCAACCCAATGGTTGTAACATTGTAATAAATAATCTACATCCTAAAATTTTATTTTAGTTCACAAAATATTGAATATTGGGTTAAATAAAGGACTTCAAAATTTATTTTAGAGTAGAAATTATATAACTATCCCTCAAACTAAAACTCCTCATAACTTTCATCTCAACAATAAAAATGGAATGAATCAAAGCTTGCCATGTATATATAAGTTTAGAACACCAATTTCAAATATTTATGTCTTAAAATTGATTTTCTCTAAATTGATCGCACTCCCCGTTTCCAAAAGAAACTATATATTCTACAATAATTTTTAAGCATGTTGTCAAAAAAATTGGAAATTGTTGCTTGTTAAAGCTACTCCTTGGGCAACTATATTTTGTGTGTAGATTTCAAAGAAAAAAACGAAAATGTTGTTCGTAAAAGAATGACCAAAAATGCTATATTGCCATGGTATGCTACTTGACCCTTTATAGGTTATAAATAGAAATTTGATTTTTTAAATTTATTTAGTTTTAAATCCTTATTAAAGGCAATAAACTATTCAATACACATRAAGACAATAAAATATTGTTAAATATGGATTTTAACATGTCTAAGGTGACTACCATTGACTTCTAATGAAGTGGATGGCAAATTTTGTCTTCAACTTGTTGTTCCCTATCATCATAATTACCTTTGACGATCTCTCCTCTTTTCACTCAAATCCTCTCCTACTAATTCTATCCATCATTTATAGCATTGCCTTTTCCACTTCCCACCTATGCCAACGATGCTAGTATGTGAGCCCAAGAATGCAAGCTTGTGAGCATTGAGCCTACAATATAGGTACCTATAATATAGATACCACAAACTATAGAAAGTGTGTGTATCATAAACACCTATAATATGGATATTTGTACCATGTATACCATACATCATAGACAATGTTTATAGTATATACTACTATTCTATAGGTGTATGGTATTTTAGCTCATGAGCTCACACTTCTATGCTCACATAATAGCAACCTTCACATCCATGCCATGATGGGAGACCCAACCTAACCATCCCATTCCCTATATTGATGCCCAATTTCAATCGAGCCTTTAACCCCTAAAGGACCAAGGCCTTTTTTTGCAAAAATACACTCAAAACTGCCATTTTTATAGCAAAGAGTAAAACAAATTGAAAATTGTTTTTTTTTGCACTTCTAACCTTAGGATCTTACACCTAACTAGTATGAAAATATGAGGTAAACATTTCAGAAATTTTGACTGCACAGATTGCAAGATACATGCTTTTTAAAAGAAAAAAACAAGTTTTTTAGCACACCGCGGGACTAGATTATTTGACTTTGAACCTTCTTAACTTTAACTTTTTGCACTACATAGTTTTGAGCTTTAAATCTTTACGGTGGAGAATTGAGTTGAGAGTCTAGGAAAAAATAAATAAATAAAACTAAATAATAATTTTAGTCTTTAAAAAATTGTTAAGTAGAAGTACTTACAAGATAGAAGAAAAATCTAAATTATTAATATCTTCAAGATGGAATTAAAATGCACTAATCTCAATGGTGAGATTGTTCTAGCAAGCAAAATAAACCATGTGGAACCTTTTTTTTTCTTAAATTGTAAAAATTGCATTCACCCTAAACCCTACAATTTATTTTTTCAAAAAGATGCTTAGATTGCCCGAAAAACAAGATTGTGTGTAACTTTCTCACAACAAATCCAAATAGAATGAATCAAATCTTTCTATGTAGGCAAAAATATAATGTATGAGAAAAGAAATTTAAAAAAATTAAAGTTAAAATTTTTAAATTTTCATTTCGCTGCCTCCTCTCCCCTGTTTTGAGCTTATATGAGGGCATAACTTTTGTTCCCAGGCACCGATTGAAAAAAACATTGTATTCCGACAAAGATGATCATTTTTTCTATCTTGAAAAGAAGTTTCAAAAAATCAGGACAAAAATTGAGACCTGCCCAAAATCCCATTTGTCCCTCAAAGGGACAATGGTCTTTTAGGGGTTAATTTAGATCTCCACATTCCCATTCCATGCAACCTTTGTTTTTACGCAATTGATGGCTCTCAAGCGAGTCAGTAGTGAGGGAAAAATGCCACCTCTTGTCGGCACAAATGCACAATGGCTATTTATGTCTACTGAATATTTAGTATATGGAATGTTGGGTAATATTAGACAATTACAATTTTACTTTATAAAAATCAAATTTGATCACACAAAATGATAAATGAAAATTCATTTAATGGCAAAAATGACCAGATAATATATTTTGAGATTCTGCCAACATTGATGTATTAAGGCTATAGTGTATATGATTGTCTAGATGTACAATAGTATAAGTAGAAGGAAAAAGAGTGTCATTGGAATAAGCCAAGAAATCTTGCATGTAATATATTTAGAAGGGAAGTTATAGGAAACTAGAGAGAGACCACCTTTCAAAACATCTTTAAATGACATTTGCTAACTTAATCATGATTGAGACTCATTATTTGTACCACTACTAAAACCACTATTACTTGGAAATTTATGTCACTAGTAGTGCATCATAATACTCCATGTCATAACGTTCTGTTTTATAAACAACCTTTTTAATTTTTCAATTTTCCACATTGTATAAAGAGTGAAATCAAATGTACCATCAACTACAGTACTCCCAACTACTCATTGAACACTATTGCTAGTGGAAATGTGACCATGAAGCAAGAAATTCTAATACTATAATACTATAACTAAATTCTAAGGTCATTGGCATTTTTGCTAGTTAATAAATCTTCTATTTATCTTCTATCATCTACCTTCTTAGTTTGCTAGCCCAATTATTGAACAAGGGGAAAAAGCTTTATTTCTAACTTTAGAAGTTGTAATCTTTCAATTTGTGTAGTCAAACTTTTGAAATTTTTTCCACGCATTCCCAAAATACACTAGAACAAACCCGTGTTTTTTCTAATGTCTGGCCCTTGACGTCCCGTGTCCCGAGAGGCATCATCCGTCCGATCAGACATTTGAATGTTGCGTGGGCGGACACAGCGAAAATGTGGATTTTTTGAGGATGCGCTTGAGCACATAGCTAAAATTTTGTTCAAACGTATGAGTGCTATCTCAAATAGGGATGTCTTTGGAGACATCACTTGTGACAAAATGATGTTCAGAAAAATGTCTTGGACAGACGTCTTCGCCACGTTAGCGTCCTGGGTCAATTTCATCTGGAGGTAACTAACAGAGATTTACAGCGGGCAGTGGTTAAATGACTGCCTGGCGTGAAAAAAAGGGGCCGGGCCGGGTTGGGCCCTGAAAATGCTGACGTGGCATCTGCTGTGGCAAGATGACGTGGAAATTATCTGAGATGGGCCTCGGAAGCTGACGTGGCATGCCACGTCAGCATTTTGGGTGCATTAAAGTCACATTCATTGATGTCCGTCTGGACATCGGCACGGACGTCCACACGTTCTACAGGACATTATTTTCCAGCACACTAATTTCTGGTTTCCTGCGACTACGCGGGCATAGTACATGCTGCCTATTACGTTTTCTACAACATCAAACTGAACAGCCTAACGTCTGAAAAAGGAGGGGAACATGTCTGCAGCGATGTCCACATGGATAGGACATGACCTCTATTTTCGGAAATGCGGCGTGCTACAACAAGAGCAAGGGCTTCCATTTAAGGCCTACACGTTCTGACGAGGGTCATAAAATATTTTATTTTTTGCGCGTCTTTTTTCTGGGTTTCATAGGCCCTAATCCCGATTACATGTAGCACAGTGGATTCAAATGTGCAATGGAACATGAAACACAGTTGTGCACAAAATGTACGTTGAAAATTGCTATGACATTATTCTTTTCTGGGTATAGAGAGATGTAATGAAATGCACTTTTCCTATGAACCAAGTGTTCATCTATTGAGCACACCCAAAGCATTCTATACAAGCCTTCCAAAAAATTCTTGCGCTTTGACAACGTTCTCCACACACATGATTTCAACAACTCCTGGTTAACGTCCACAATCACTATTTCTGTTACCAAATGGATGTTAGAAGGTACAGATTCCTCATAGGAAACACTAACATGGACAATGCAGTGCATCCATTAGATGTCTACAGATATGTCAAGTGTCCTCAACTTCATTTTTGGGAATTTTTTGGACATCACTTTGGGTGTAGGACATCAGACTCAGCATCTCAATGCTGAAATCCATCATCCAGAGAAACACGGGTTTCTTCTAAGATCTACATTAATTTAGATGATGAAAGTATGAAGTATGAAGTCTGCTTTCATTTAAACATGGTTTTGAAAAAATAAAAATAAAACTATGTATAAAATTTAAAAAGGACTAGGAAAAATTCCCCACAAAAAATAAAGTAATTTATTTTTCTATTTTTTAAATACAAAAAATAGGAAGAAAGWTAATAATAATAATTTATCAAAAAGCGAGATTATTTATTTTTGAAATAAAATAAATAGGAAAGAAAATGAAAAAACAAAAAAATAAAAAAACTTTTATTTAATTTTTTTATTAGAAAACGGAAGAAAAACATAAACACAGATGATTTTAATTTTTTTAAATTGGGCATTGAGAAAATTCAAGAGCACATGAAATGGAAATTGGGCCATAGACTCCGATCCAAGGACTTTACATTAATTGAGGCCGAATGGAAAAACTAGGGCCGGATTGATGACAAATCGATCCGGCCAACCTTCCATCCAGCCTCAGGCCTAACGTAAAGCCTTATACTTCTTTAACACTTGTATAAGCCTAAAAACTTGGGAAGAGGATGAACCCAAAAGGGAATGAACATGAATGAATATAAGAATTGGCTTCTACTTATTTCAAACTCCAAAGAAAAAAAAATGAAACAAGGCTAGGATAAGCTCACTTAACCCCTAAAGGACCAAAACGCGTTTTTTGGCAACATAGCGATTTTGGGCAGCTCACTACAAATAGAGTTTTCATTATTTTTCTTTGAAATTTTTACACAAGATGTGTCCGAGGAGTAGCTTTAAGGTCCAACTATTTTCATAACATTCGACTACACTGGTAAAACGTTATTGCATAATATGTGATTTTCAGTGGTCGGCGGGCAGCCCGGGCAGGTCTGAAAAAATGACTTTTTTCAGAAATAAAAATTTGGAAATGATTATCTACAACTATATGTACATAAGAAGCTTTGAATTACTCCATTTTGATCAACGAGTCAAAAGTTATGAAGAGTTTTTGTTTGCATTCACAAAAAAATAACAATTACAAGAGAAAAAATAATTTTCATATAAAAAAAACTAAAAAGCCATAAAAAAAAAAAGACAAACAAGCAAAAACAATTCTAGAAGCCGAATGGTATTGTAAAGAAAAAAAAATTTAAATAAATAGAGAAGAAATTATAGAGAAAAATAGAAGTTGAGATCCAGGGGAAAAAAAAAGGGGAAAATGTGAAGGAAAAATTGGAGGATGAAAAAAAATTTTAAAAAAATTGACAGAAAAAAGAAAGAATTGAAGGAGGAAAAAAATAGAAAAGGAGTAAGTGAATGAAAAACAACTGTAAAGAAGATTGAAAAAAAGTTATAGGAAAAAAAGAAATTGCATAGTATGCATTTTTTTTTAAATTTGAAGGCTTTGAATCCCTCCTATTTCAATGTGGTTCCGGGTTGTTTTTCTCAGCGCAATGTAATAAATAAAAGAAAAGCATAGTAACACATCAATTTTCTTTTAGCTAGTCATCATTAAAAAAAATTTTAGAGTGTAGTGCTTTTTGTAGTCATTTTTAGTGATAGTGAAGTAAAGGGAAGTTGAAATGTATGATCTCCTACATTTTCAACCATTGTACGTGGCCACATCACTGTATCAACAACTCTGTCAACGAAATACTGTGGATGAAAGGCAGACCGTGTGACAGTCTTGTTCTACAGTCGCGTCAGCGACTAGAAAATGACTCGACTGCCAATTTTAAAGCAACAATGGTGCAATTAGAGAGCAACAGTCATTCTTTAGTCATTCCGGATAGGAAGTCATTCTTCTGCAGTCGTGTTTGTACCCATTTTCTTGTAGTGTCTTCTCCTCTCCACATACTCAAAGGTAAGTGGCTTTCAAAGCCAAACATGGTGTATTATACATGGTGTATTTTGTATGGTGTATCTTGTATCAATTGTATGGTGTATTTTGCATGGTGTGTTTTATGGTATATTATCACTAGTAAAAAATGATGTTCAGATCAACAGAAAATCATCAATTTTTTGTTAATTTGGGCACTATATCAACCATTTTCACAATTTTTTGTTGATTTGGCACAAGGTTCTAAAATGGCTACAATTTCTTGGGGGGAGGGTTCAATGGTTAGGGCCTTGGACCTCAACCATGAGGTCCAGGGTTCAAACCCCCACGGCGGTAGCCACCTATGTTGCGGTGGTTGCCATGTGGCTCGACCTAATGTCGCCATGTGGCAATAAAAAATATTTTTTTAAATTTAAAAATAAATTCCCCCCAAAAAAAAGAACTCGATCAAATCTACAAAAAGAGTAACAAAAAATTCAACACTTTTGTGTTACGTAATGACCAAATCAACGTGACCATACGCACAAAAAAAATCAATACTTCTGTGTTGGATTTCTGTTGTTCTGGTCGGTTATTTTCTACTAGTGTCTGCATGGTGTATTTTGTACAATGTACTGTATATGGTACATTTTGTATTTTGTATTGTATATGGTGTATAGTATATTGTATATAATATGTTATTTTCAAAATTGTATATGCGTCTGACATGTAGTTACACTTTTGTGACACCACACCAGTCGTTGTGATGTTGTAAAAAACATCATCATGTTGTGATGCTTCATACAAACATCACACCAAACATTGTGATGTCATAAAAACATCCACAACAATGGGTGACACAAAATGCATCGACTGAGGACGTCCAACAAAACATCAATGTAGACATTAGCACGTCTACATTTATGTCTTTGAGGACATCCTTGCATTTCTTAAATGACCAATGAGGTTGCTCCAAAATGTTGCCACGTTAGCATCTCTGGATGCCACGTCAGCCAAATTTTTGAGTTGCCACATGGCATGACACGTCAGATGACACGTCATGGACGGGCAATGGATGAAAAAGTACCACGCTGGCTTTCCCTCACTTAGGTGGCAGCCATGTGTCAAACTCTTGAACCCCCGTTGACCAATGTCATAGCTGATGTCCAAGCGAAAATCGTGAAAATCTGCCTGGACACCGTGTGCAAATGGCACGTCCAAGCTAGCACCATTTTTTGGACGTCGACTTGGATATCAAATTGAACATGCCGATGTCAAAACCCGGCATCCAGGAAAACACGAGTTTCTTCTAGTGGTAGGAAAACATGGATTTCTTCTAGTGGTCGTCTTGTTCAAAGACTTCAATGCTTTAAAGTATTTTAAAATGGAATGTAGATGTTTTATAACTGGTATACAATAAAAGTCTCTTCATTTAAGGTCCTAATAGTTGTTTTTTGAAGATATTATGAGTGATACTTAAATTACAGACTTTTGTTAGAAAAAAGATCTTATTTTACTAAGATTAATAATAGAAATTGGGAGGAAGTAGGTGAATTGTTGGGGGACTTGGGAAATTTAAGAAGAGCTAGATTGATGGCACATGGGGTGTTTGGGGTAAATTATATGTGATGGATTGGCAAGTACCATTTCCATTGATTGGACATCCGTTAGATTAGATGAAATTTGAATCAATGTTTTTAATAATTTTGGAACAATAAAATATTAGATGTTTTTTTAGGCCTCTGAAAAATTTGTTTGGAGTTGTTCTCCTTGAATATAAATCATTGCATTGTTGCTAGAATATTAAATAATTTTAAAATAATCTTAAAAATTAAAAACTAACCAACTAACTAAAGAAATAAAGAAATAAAATAATGTTAATTGATGTGGCAGTTTGACATGCCAACTTGTTGATTTGGCGACAATTTCTAAGTTCTCCACAATCCAGAAACTCTGAAAAACTCTTAAGCTTGCTTAATTAGGCCTCAAAAAGCCTCTAATGTGTAGGTTGAGTATTTTCAAGACCTTTCCAATGGTATATTATAAGTCCGAAAATTCCAATCAAAAATTGCAAAATAAGCTAATTGTGTACATAGTGGGCCTACACATAAACACGGTCAAAAGAACCGCATTTGATTTTGAGTGTAGTCTTTTTTACCATGTTTTGTTATAGTGAACCAACGATTATTTTTGATAAGTTTATTTTGCAATTACCTAGTCCATTTCACCACTTAAATATACATTTTCTGTGTAGAGCATAATTGATTGGCCTCTAGAACTAATGTCTACAAGCTTGCCCAAATGATAAATAGATACGACTTCCTTCTCTTCAATGACGTATTGAGACCACAAATATGTTACTCTTCATCACTATTAATCTGAGTCATCAAGGAATTGGTCTAAGATCGGTTTGTAGAGCTCGTCTTCGTCTTCTGGGAATTGGCCTAAAACATTTGCAACAATGCTTTGGGCCACGTCACTTGCTTCCCCTGTGGTCTCTATMATCCCACGGAGAATTGTCCCAGATGTATCGGTCACCAGGTCAACCTCCCTGATAGCTCCCTCCATGACTCTTTGAGAAGCTAATTCCGTTGCATCCATTTCCACCATCACTTTGTCCTCGAAAGAAATCCACGAATCAAGGATGGATAAACTATTCCAAAGGTTGGTAGTAGGTGGACATACTTTAACAGGTTTAGGTGTTGGAGTTCTTGAACAAAGATCACCATCATTCTTACGCTTTAGCTTGCAAGGAGGGGGTAATGGTTCAGGCTGCAAACACCACAAGTAATGGTACTTTTAAACAATTGTCATTTCTAGTTGTTTAGTAGTGTTCTTCATTCCAAGCAGATTTGCCGAGACTTTGGAAGGACAATTTTTGTGAACTTTTGAGAATTCTTTTGAATCTTGTAATTTTGAACATGCTTGAAATAAACAAATGTTTCATTTTTGCAATGTAAAGTTGTTGCTAAAACCTAAATCTTAGAATTTATTAGGAACAAATCCTTAACAACTAATATACTTTATTTGTGCTAAAAAAAACTGAAACAAATTCTTACCTTGCTATTAATATAGGAAGAACCACGATGAACACGGTAATCATACATGAGATTTTGCTGAGGAGGATCCAAAACCGTTGCCTTGGGAGCAATGCGTATTCTTTGAAGTTCCTCCTTCTCGTGTATCTCAAGCACTGTATGAATAGGACGCAACTTATTGCCTTTGTTCTTCCTCCTCATCTCAATCTCTGGGTTTGATATTGGACGTCCTTTGATCACCCTAGTGGGTGTTTTGGTGGGTGCCCCCATTTTGATTTCCTGCAACCGAATATCACCAAAGTCTTTGCGTATAAACAAAATCAAGTCAACTTTAGTGAAGTACAAAGTGACAAAAAAWTTGGATGTAAATTTMTCTCAAAATTASATTTGTCYTAAGTGAACATCTAAAACCCTCAAGACATGCCCAAATCAGTTTAATGTGGATGTTCCATATTAATGCTCACAACTGGATATTGTCAACATGTTGATGTTGACAATATCCAGTTGATATAATTGATGTTTAGGGTTGACGCCTCCGACAATGCAGCTAGTCTATAGGCAAAATAAGAGCACCTTGAAGTGTTGAATTCACTTCTATGATGAAACCCTAACTTCATGAATGTAATGAAACTGTAATTGCTACCAACTAACTTGGAAAYTAGAAGAGGGCTCACACCTTCAAGAAACTTTAATTTGATTCTTYTTCTTCAATCAAGAGAATCCTCGGCCAACTGTTTGCAATTGTTGTTTACAATATTTTAGGTCTTTTGGAACAAAYATGAAGCTTGGAGAGCATTTGAATGCATTTCATCTCCAAAATCCAAAGACATAGCTCTTTCCAGCAAGACAAACTATTGCAAATTAAAAAAAGGCAATCCTATGTACAACAATTGATAATCCACAATCATAGCATACCAACAATTTCATCAAATCCAGTCACTATCACCTTCAATTTTTGAACTTGTCAAAACCTAACAAGAGCCTTGTCCAGTAAAAGGAAAAGGAATGGCCATTGATATCTTAAACTTAATCTACAAATTCACTAAGCTCTTTCATAACTAGGATTCATCCATGTCAGGGAATTAATTGCTACTATTGAACTGAAAGGACTATGGCAAATCTAACTTACCAAAATGTATGATAAGAACCATGATGAATTGTTAGAACAATAAAAATGCATGTTATACCATTGGTAGTAAAAATACATCATTGACATCTATGGAGCGGATGAAAGAGGCTTGCAGCAAGCATATACTCTCTTTCAAAGCATACCCAACAAGTGAAATGGAAGAAGATGGAAAGTGCAAGCTGGAAAAATGGAAGCAAAGTGAATGAGCTAAAAGAGGCACATGAAGAAAGGGCTTGGAGTGATTGGATACTAATAAAAGAGATTGAAGGGGATGGCAGACTCAAACCATGACAATTTGAGCCCACTCTACTAAAATCATGGAATTTTGAAGTCACATGGCTAAAACTTTAAAACTTGTACGTCTTTTCATATGCTATGTTATATATATATATATATATATATATATTTTGGACATCCAATCATTTTTTTATGTGTCTTATCACCCACAATGTATTTTTTAAGTCTCTAGCCTTTGAATAGCGTCACATTGTATTAGGTTATAACCATTTGAAGTTTGACCCATTAAAATTAATCCTCATTTTTTTTCTACTATATCATGAGTGCAAAAGTTCAATGTTTAGTAAATTAACAAATTTATAACATTATGGTTCAATGCTACATATTTGTGGACCAAAGGTCAATTAGTGTTTCATTACGGATTTCTTTTAGGATGCTCATACTCTTTGAACATAYAACTTTAGAAGTTCTTGAAAGTTCAATATAATTACTTTTTTCATCTGAAAATTATGGTTTCACTTAGACTAAGAATTTTTGTGTTGTTGCCCCAAGAAAAATAAAAGTAAAARTAATTTTCTAAATTTATAGATCCAAAAATACCTTTAAAATCCATAACTTTCACATTGTAGGTCCAAACGCCACAAAACAAAGCCAGTGCCAAAGCTTTTCGACGGTATCAAAAAAGAGACCGGGGGACACAAGGGTCCGGGAGATCTCAACAAAACAAAACAAACAAAACAAAACAAAAAACTTATGTATGCATTTCCCTTTACCTTCTCAGATTTTTCAATGAACGGAAAATTTGAGTGGCAATACAGTAAGCATCTTTCTCCACGGGAAAATGGACGGTAATAGGTATTTCCACCTGGCTAGAACCTTCACAGAATTGCCGAGGACTGACGACGTCACCATCAAATGAATGAGCATCCCGTTTAGCGCAGTGTCGTGATTTGCGTCGGCACGGAATTTGTGCCATCGCTGATGGTAATGGCATTTGCATTCCTTCGCTGAGTTGGGTTCTTGGGTTTCATGCTTTGCCGTAAGTGACATCAGAATACTGTTGCCGGAGGAAGTCATTAACGGACCTGAAAGGATGGCGCTCTCCGCTGGCTCCACTGCCACAATTTGAACCGCAGGGTTTTTGCTTTTGAGGTAGCGCCCAGTGCCCGTAATGGTTCCGCCCGTCCCCACAGCCGAAACGAAAATATCGACCTTCCCTGCCGTTGCCTTCCAGATTTCTGGTCCTGCATCACACCGACGCACACGCAAGWGATATCAGYCCGTTGCTMGACCGARAGTCATCGAGAATTAGCGACAATTTCGACTCTACGCATCACAGTGCCATCAGCTTTTATAGAAAATTTTAGAGAACATCAAAACAATAAAATTTGATTTTTTAGATTTTATATTGAAATAGCATGGAAGAAAGAAAAAAAAACTTTTCAAAAAAACTTGTCGATCACATTCAATTGATCATCTCTGGCGAGTGGCGGAGGCGGCGGCAGCTTACCAGTTGTGCGAAAGTGAGTGTCCGGATTCGCTGGATTCTTGAATTGGCAAAGCATGTGTGAGTTGGGCGTTTTGGCAAGAAGCTCATCCGTGACCTTCAAAAGTTCCGGAAAMCCACCCGATGCCTCTGTGGAAAGAACCAACGGTTGCGCAACTCACTTCAAAACACATCAAACCTAGCTTCTGTTCAACCT
Organism: Pleurozium schreberi; assembly: GCA_006891605.1. Lineage (NCBI taxonomy): Eukaryota > Viridiplantae > Streptophyta > Bryopsida > Hypnales > Hylocomiaceae > Pleurozium > Pleurozium schreberi. The sequence continues at coordinate 66,906 of VACF01002154.1, read as the reverse complement.
GTACCATTTCCAAGCAAAGCAGACACAATCTTGACAGAAWTGTTATTGCGTTGTCGTCTCACTGACCTGTGAGGACGAGGTCGGCATCCAGAGCCCGGAGGATCATGCGACGTTCCAAGGACATGGAATTGGGCATCACGAGGACGACCTTGTAGCCTCTCTTGCGTCCCACCATGGCCAACGCCACACCCGTATTCCCGCTCGTGGGTTCGATCAACACGGTCTTCCCTGGCGTTATGAGCCCCTTCTTCTCCGCATCCAAGATCATCCTACAATAAGGCCAACCTCTCACCCGTTCAGGAAGTCCAATTTATCCACGTAGTTGTGCATCAGACACTTGGACCTAGAAAGTTGCCACTAGGACCACCAATGCCGAGCGTGCAACGAAATTCTCAATACCAAACGCAGACAGAGACAAGCGGCTTGCAGAGTCGAGTACCCCAGCCCGATGCGATCTTTCACAGACCCACCCGGTTGCAGATTCTCCAATTTCGCCACCACTCGCGCCACCGCCCCTTCGGCCTTGGCAATGTTGGCCACTTCCACCAGCGCCGTCCCGCCGATGACCTGCGATCACAAACCAGGCATTTTTCCACACAAATCTTTCACACAAGCTAAGCCCATTTCAGGAACGGGCACAAAGAAAACTCCTCGGCAGGTTACGCATTGGGAAGAACCTCAATCAATTGACGACTTCTTCGTTCATTGGCTATCCATCAAATGTCAACTCCAACTTCCCACGAAATTAATTCAGTACCTGATCAACATCGCTGAAAATGGACTCCTCCATAGGCAAGGCCCGATCTTCCAAACTCAAGGAGTGCAGAGCGGTTGCGGGGGGAGCCATGTCCTAGAATTCAAGGACACGCGAGTACAAGTACCTAAACCAACTCGTGTCCAATGCTTGAGCGAGGTGGCTACTGTACCGCCAGATGGGTGACAGTAATGGAGTAGCAGTCTTGCAGTGCAAAGAATTAAGTGCAAATGCTAGTGCGTTCCAACTGATCCCACTAGTCCTGGGATAGCTCCGATTTATACTGTACGGATGGGCTGGCAGTTGGAGTTCGTTAATTAAGTAAGTGACACTGGCCACGGGACGCGGCATTCAGTTCCTGCAGCCAAGTTTGAATTCCTTGCCGACTCCACTCTTCGGTGTGGTCGGACTTTCGTGCACACCGAAATACCGAATCGACCAAACCTGGCTAAAAGACAAATTAAAGAAATTCCAGAAGTTTGTATCCAAATGGCAAATGGCGTGATCCTCTAGTGCATTGGAACCTCCTTTCACTTGCCAACAAGACAATATGAAATTTTGAACAGTGTAATAATAGTAACTAGACACAGTACCAATTGGTGGCGCTTTTGGGTGTACCCACCTTATCAACAAGCAAAGTGATCTGGTTTTGGTTTGGAGGCTAGTAACATAGGTGCTTTCATCATTTCTACATTGATTTGCAAAGTCATTCATGGGACACTTTTGACTGGAGTATTTTTATAGGATTATCTTTGAAACACTATGGTGATCGTTGTAGAAATCATTCTTTTTGGTACTATGATAAGTATTTGCTTGAAAAAAACAAGATCACTCATTGGAGGTCAAACAATTGTGCAAGACCTTCCCTTTCTTCACAAAATTACAAGGATAAGGCCTTATTCGTTATATTTGGACAAAGCGTAGTCTCAATTTTTTTTGTCGACTCAAAGATAAACCATTACAATTGTTCAATTTTGAGAGAAATTGATAATTTGAGACTTTAATATATAAAAACATATAAAAACCTTTGATTGCCCAAAGGTTGCAATTTCATCTTATCGTCTACTTGACATCTTGACAATGAATCAATATACTCTTTTACAATTGAAGTTTCAAAATGTGTGATTTTAATGAATAAGGCCTTATATTAACATTTGCACTCCAATCTTACATAGACATACAATAGAATCATCTATAGCCAATCACTTAAGTGATTTTGCACATGTCTTTGAGTAGTATAAAGCAATTTAAATTTTCTMCCATTCAAAAAGATAGAAATTGCTTGGATTGCAATTTTTATAATTTTCCCCATAAATACTAGAATTTTGGAAGCAAAAAACTAAGTGCTTTGAACGAATAGCCAATGTTTAGACTCTTCTAAATTCAATCTGCTTCAAGAACTATTTTTCCACTCTTTACTAGATACTTTCTTGCTCACTGATTTGGGACATGTGTCATGACCTTGTTAGTCCCCACCTTTAAAAAGAGAAAAAACACATTCCAAGCTTGAGGTGAAAATTTGTTTTAGCCTTGATTGACAATAATTGCTTTCTATAGGTTGGATATGACTCCTTCATCAGAAATGGATTGCTCTACCATAGAAGGATTCTCTATCATTCATGAGACACTTAGAGGCTGCTATGTCATTACAAGGTTAACCCTTAACCTTGAAAGAACAAGYCCATGGGCCCATGGCCACAAAATTCAAGATTTAGTATCCATCACTTTATTTGCTATCAATTGCAATTAGATATAAATAAAATATTTTATGTTTATTTTTCAGAGATGAAATCATGCGTCTCTTGCAAATTATAAAAAATTCTAATATTTTGGGAAAAAAGTTGAAATTATTGTGGTTTTCTAAAAACATATGAAGAACTGCGCTACCTTATTCGACCCTTCTGGCGCGATGGACCGCTTCAATATCAGCATTCCCGCATCCGTTGGACCGCCCAGCTTTTCCAATCTGCTCAGGCCCAAACACCCCACAAATAATACACCAACATTAATTCCTCCTCTTGAACCAGTCCGAGCTAGCAGGTCCAGCACCAACAATGACTCACATGCAAAACGTCGTCCATTGCATGTTGCACCCTGGCATTAGGAGAGCCCCCTCGCCAGCTGAGAGCACGCATCATCATGCAGCAGGAGATGGTGCAAGCGATGGCATGCTTACGTGAAGCCCTCCGCCACCGGGGCTACTATGACGCTGACATTGAGTTCGCCCAGAGAGCCTGGCGGCCCAAAGGCCACGACAGGCTCCGTGGGCCTTGGTTTGCGAATTGGCGGCTGCTGCTGCTGCCGCAGCGCTGGGAGGTCCAGAGAGCGTTCACGCTCGCCTCTCTGCACTGCTCTGTACAGCAACGTCTGGTCCCCCACCCACGTTTGGGGGAAAATAAATTCTGTTCCTCCCACAGCATGAAAASCCACAATGCCTCCGCGTCATTCCAATGCCTCCATGGCTCACTTATACCCAAATCAACCAGAAAAGTCTCCTCTCCATTTCGTCGACGTTTCGTCGATGTTTCAGGATGTAAATTCTTTTCATTTCTTACAATCGAGCCTCAACTAGTTTCCACTCGCTGTGATAAACATTTAGAAACACGGCAAGGCTGAATCAGAAGAAGAGGTTGAATCTGTATCTTACCGAAGCCCTTGCTGGTTTCCAAGCACCGCTTGTAACCCGATATGGGATACAAAATATCCGCTCGTAATTCACGAAAGAATTCTGGATTCAAGGATAAGATAGCACTCGTGCTTCCCAGAAAATCAGCCCCCAAGGCTAACACCGTGCCCCCGATGGTGCCCAAAACAAACCTCCGACGGAACACCGACGGAGCTGCGCACATTCAGACGGGCACACGAACGTGCATGTCATTCTGAACTCCAATTCGACGATATCATGAGAGACAACATCCATCCCCAGCTGCAACGCCAAATTGCACAATGCCCCAWGYCGCCACGAGAGARAGAGAGAATTGAARGTAGAGAAAATACCAAACAAAGGCAACTTGCCGTCGAAATCCACGTTGCCAGTGGCAGGAGCTGGYGGCGGAGTCGTTGTTTCTTGCTCATCCTTCGCCGCCCTCACCACAAGATTGGTGGTGGAGCAGCCGAGTTTTCGGGGTGAAGCAGCGGGCAGAGCAGTTGAGATGCATGGGGCCGCCGGGGACGCAGACGACAACAGTCCGGGAGCCACTTTGAAGCAGCTGCTCAGCATTACCGACGACGCCATCGCCATGCCCAGCTCTTCCGAAGTATGATAATTGCGACCACCAGGTTATCTGTTGTTGCAATTAGAATCGAAGCTCACTCACTCACTCACTCACTCACGCACGCACGCACGCACGCACTCCGTCCTGTCCCTGAAGTAGGGTTTCGACGAATTGTCAGCCTGCTGGTCCAGGTCCTGCACCTGTTGGCTATGCCTGCGCGGCAGGCAATCCCCAGTAAACCATCTCAATGGCCTTCTGCTGCAGCACACGGCCCTCTCCGTGAGCGAGAATCCCTATTAGTGCCCTGCTGCTACTGCAATTCCGAAACATCCCACATTGATCATAGACGAAGAAGAATTCACAGTCGAAATGCGTCGTTCATTCAGTCCCCGTGCAATCTGGCTATCTTCTTGCAATTCTGCTCAGGTAGCTAAAGTGGCAATGCGCACACCTCCAGCAACCCAACATGCTCGGAACTTCTTTGCTTTGATGACGACGTCGTTCTCTGATGCCACGGAGAACTCATCTGCTCCAGTCCGGAATTCTTGCCTGTGCGCCAAGGCAAGCTACCCGCCCACTCCAGATTCGTCACCCTGCGAAAAACGCTCGAACTTCTCCTTTGCCACCGACGAATGATCGAATTGACAAATCTGAAGTCCTATTTCAGTTGGAATCCCAGGGGACCAAATTAAAGTGTCCTAACATAGTTTAAGTCCCATTCAAAGTGTGGTAACTTTTGCATGCAATGTCTGAATTCAATAAAACTTGTTGGGAAATTTGTGCTTTTTTATTTCTATTTGTGTGACTATATTTTAGATCAATCCAAGATGTTTTAATTATTTTGAAGACAATCTAAACTCACAGGTTCAATTTGAGTTCATAAAACTGCATTTGATGGTTGCAACTTCAGGGTCTTGTATCTCCTTCATCTAATGTTCTTTCACAAAAAAATTTGTTGGGTTATTTTCCCCTTGAATTCTAGTTATTGTGGTCAAATTTTCACGTCAATCCAAGTCRTTTGGAGTGTTTGAGAGCTATTCCAAGTTCAAAATCTAGACATCTTTGGATTATAGTGACCTTCGGTTGCTTGTTTCTTCTTTGATATAGTGTCCGTTTTCAGTAAAAAACAAAATTGGAAAAGTTGCTCATACTAGTCTAGTTTGTGTGGATAAAAATCCATATCACTCCAAGAGGTTATGAGTAATTGAGAATCATTTTAGTAGAAGGAGGTTTAGTCATAGATGTGTTTTTTACAACTTTTTTTACATTTCAAATTCAATTTTCAAACACTATGACTATGAGTCAATTGAATGATATTTTCTTTCACCAATGTGTTTGTATGTTAGTTTTGAAGCACTTTATAGTATGAAGTTTTATCATTTGAGTATGTTTAGAAATCATATTCCACCTCCAAAATAATGTGTTTTTATGAAAACTTCAGCATCTTCTTTCAACACTAAAACATTATAATCTTGCAATCTATTTGGCCAAATGACTTGAAATTTGATTCACTTCATCTACAACATGCACTGATTGTATAGTTGAGATCTCTTTACCTCAGTGGCATTTAGACTTATAGCAATTCACAAGCAATGATGTTATTGAACCTCAAAAGGCCTTGGACGTTTAGGGGTTAACCCGTGAGCCTTCTTAGTTCAAGCCCAAGCCTTCTTAGTTCAAGCCCAAGCCTTCTTTACTTGGTTCAAGAAGCCATTTTGGACCGTTAGAACATGGCAAGCTTCAAGATTGATAAAAAAAAGGCTAAATAGAAATAGTGTCCCCGTGATCTTAACCTCAAATGCCCAAGGCCTCTTTAGGGCTTCTAGGAATTTGCTCTACATTGAACAAAAAACCAACATTTTGATAAGATGAATCAATTTTTTTAAATGCAACCATACATATTCAATCTAGACATGTTAGAGATAATCAAAGAAAAAGAAAACACAACAATGTTACTTATGGGATGAAAGAATATAATGTTTAATCATGAGCAGGGATTTTTTTTCTGGCAAAATTTTGCCAGATTGTCAAAATTTTGACCTCTACAAGTTTGTCCCTCCAAAATCTAGCATGCGCAGTGAGGCCAACAAGGGGGACACTAGTAAAAAAGACTGATCAAGAAGGTGTTAAAACTTTCACACAAAAAAAACAGACCCCATTTCCTCCAGTTCCGGATTCCCCCTCTTCTCACTTCCGTCTTATCCATCCATATTCAAGTGAAACATACAAGGCAAAACACTCTTACAATTGAAGGTTCAAACCAAAATACGCACTGATGGTTTCAGATTAAATTGAGGGAAGTACACAATAGATACTTCAAAAATGCTAGGATGGAATGGAAGGGCAATAGCCTGCCCGCCCTTAAAAAACAAAATCCAAAACAGAGAATCAGCCACCCGGAAACCCAAGCATCCAATCAAATGACTTGCCGAGATCCCTGGAAGATCAAACTGAAAGCCTCAAAATAAGAATCCGGATCCAGGCCCAAGCTCGAAAACCCGTTCCGAATCTAAAAGAAAATCCGAAACTAACTGGAAAACAAAAGCTAACTATCTGCTACCCCTTCTTTGACTTCTTCGAAGCGCTCCCAATATAACTTGCTGGAACCTTCATTCCGCCCTTCACTGGAGTCATTTCTGGGGTCGAAACTGGTGTTGTCCTCGCTGCTGCCTGGGTCAAAACCTTCCGGTTTACGGGTGGAGGTGAGTCATCATCTATATCATCGTCGCTTTCAAATTCATCCTCTTCCGACTTGTCAATGATCCAGGTGTCATCTTCCTCCTCCTMCTTTTCATCTGCGGGTTCAATCCGGACTGGCAATTTCTGCTCCTGCCGTTCCGGTGAATCCTCCTGCATGTAATCAAACTGCTCCGGGTGATTCTTCACCGGATTCACCGTCCCAACCAAGTAAGAAGATCCGACTTGGTCAGGCGGGCAGACTCCTTAAACGAGCTACTCGGTTCCGGGCTGCCAGCCGGAGGCTTTGGCGGAAAGGCACTTCCGGATGAGGCCGGAAGCATCTTCCCCTTCTGTTTTTGATCCGGCTTAGCACTCTCCCTCGTGCTTGCCTAACTAGGTGTGCTTTCTTTCGCCGTCTCCACAACATGGGACAAGAGTTCTTTTAGCCCTTCCGGCTTCTTGCCCTACGTCTTCCTCTGTGGAGTCTGCTTCTCCACGGCTTCCATTCGAGGTGTGGTGTGAACATCTGGAACCTCCGAAAAGTCGAAGAAGTCTAACTGCCTATTGGAATCCATCCGCTCCAATAGTTGCCGCATTTCTGTCGAGGTAAGTTCCATTCGGGAAGAGAAGTCGACCAGGATGGTCACCACCTTGGATCTGGTGACTGAGGCCTCCTTGGCGATCCGGGAGCTGAATAGTGCAACTCGGTTGATGGTGTCAGCCAGTTCCGCCACCAGTCGGGACAATCCCTTTACTAGGTGCAAGTCTTCCTTCTCTCTTTTCATGGATGCCGCTAGCTCTCCTTCCACCCAACCTACCCGGTTTTGAATGTCCTCTTCCTCCTTCCGGATACGCTCAATCTCTTCCTCCCGTACCCGTAAAGTTTTTGGAATTGGTCATTTTCGAATGCTTTGAATCAACTCACCCGGCTCACAACCCAACTCCTCCATTGCTTCGAGTAGTATGCCGGTGTACGTGTTGATGTACTTCTTCACCTAACGCCTGCTCCACCCACTAGGTTCCGACTCACAGAACTTGTCCAACCGGATTGCAAGTGTGGTCCTTTCCAGAAGCTCTTCTGGACTGCTCTTCGTAAGGGGCTTCCGGGAAGCCGGATTGGTCGACTTCCGCTTCCGCTTCTCCCTCTTGTCTTTAAGAGGTTCCACCCGCTCGATCTCCTCCTCATCCGATCTGTGTTGCTCCAGCTCGACTTTAGTTTGGAGCTCGTACTTGAGGATTTCACATCCAGTATCGTATTCCACCAACTCGCTTAGCTTCAGCACTTCATGTTGATGATACATGTAGAAAAGGTAAGCGCTGATTGGGCTTTGCTTAGCCTTCCCCACATGATCCGCTAACTTGCTAACGACATTGGAAATCACCTTCCCCCAGTACTACTCTTCCCTCCATCGCTCCAAAAATGGTGTTCGCCACCATAACCGTAAACCGGGTCGGCTTATCCGGATAGAGGATCAGAATGAAGAATTCCAGAACCCTCTTGTGCCTCTTAACTGCACAATCCAAGATAGCGAAACCTTCCTTCGCATGGGCCGGATTGGCGAACTTCCCTACGGAATACTTATCCGCCCAGGAAGCAAGTGTGAGTCCATGTTTTGGAAACCCGTAAACATCCGTCCATGCTTCCTCCGTCCAGGTCTCCTGTCTAGCCTTGACGGTTCTCTCATACTGATTCGGAGCCCCAGAAACCAACTCCTAAATCATCTCCTTGTTTTTCAAACTCCACGGCCGCCGAATCAATCCGACACAGCTCATTTTGGTCACATCTTCTTCCAACTGCCTCTGGTCGCTGTCGTCCTCCGGATACGTTGGCAAAACCATTCGGGCTGTAACCGGATTCCTTCGGTGACTACTTTCCGCCATGGAACTCCTAACAGTATGAGCCGGATTTGTGCGAATTCACCAACTCTACTATAGCGATCACTAACTCACCACTCTTTCTCTCAACTATACAAGCGCAGGAAAAATTCTACGGAGAAAAAGATAAATGAAAAAAATAGTGAATTGCTTAAGTACCCGTCACTCCGTCAACGATCCCGAATTGAGCCGTTTACCCGTAACAGTGACCTAGATCCGTAGGTCTAGCCTATAAGTCGTAGGTCTGTGAAATCTGGTTCTGTCCGGATTTCCAAACCCGGACTAGATCCGTGATTACGGAATTTCCATAATATCCTAAMTATTTCCGGAAAGTCGTTTCCGCTTCCACTTCCGAGKAGAAACATAAWTTTTTTGAAAATCTACACCTATCTAATYGCTAYCCTATCYTAACTAAATCCGTTCACCTAATACGGCCTCCGACACATACCCTATTCCTTATCCCATTGTCTACTTACCTAGTGTGTCTAACCTTCACATAAGATACAAWATCTCATTTTTACTAAGCAATAAAAATTGAGCATAGAAGGAGACTTCAWTCTTTAATTTTTGACAAAAAAATGATAAAAAAAAGGAAAGCAAGGACTTTATCATTGCATAAAAGTTTCATTGAACATCAAAATTTGGTGTCTCAAGCATTTAGGGCTTTAGAGATSACTTTTCCCTACATATCTTAGGACCTCTGTGAGTTTAAATCAAGAGCYAATATTACTAACCCATTCAAGAATCATCCTAATGGGACCTCCTTTCTTTAAAACAACAAAGAGAAGGACCCAACATTGGTCAACAATTATGCATAGARAAGAACAAATTCACTACATTTTTGGCAAATAATTAATGTTTTTTAGAAAAATAACTTTGTTTCATAGAATGTTCTTTGAAATGTTTTGATTTGTTTTTAAAAAATTTCCAATTTTTTTTACTAAGGAAGGCTACCCATTTCCGATCAAATAAGTAATTATGCATTTTTGGAGCACAAGCTTTTTGAATGTGGAAATTTTCCCATGTACAACAATAAAATTTGGAAGGATTGCATATTTTTCCAAAATCTTATTATATGAAACGAAATTACTATGAATTTTTGAGTGGGAGATTCTCTCCAACTTATAATGATGATAGACCTTTCTATTTCTAACCAAAGGTTGATTGCAATATTGAGAGCCTTGCAAACAATCATAATGAGCCACAACTACTCTAGGAACAACGCCATAACTTCATGGAAAGACAAAAATATATAGATTGGAAATGAGGAGGTGATCGAAAATGGGTTGCCTCCCTTATAACTTAAACTCCTATGTTTTAGGAATATTTTTTGGAAAATTTTTTATTTGACAATGRTGACTCAAAAATGTCCTTGAAGATATTGAAGGTCCTTAAGAAGACTTTTGAGAGGTCCTTAGGATGAAAAAAATTCATTCAATCTTGAAATATTCCTTGACAAAAAATTTCAAACWACGATGATTCTAAAATGTCCTAATAGACTATTGTAAATACACCTTTTGGAAATCCAAAATTGAAGGGATTCTTTAAACAATACTAGTTACAACATGGGTGACGAAAATGTGTGTAATACTATTGTGAATGTAAAATATGAATCTATATATTAATTGCCTAGTTTCATTCTTTGCACCATGTATTGAAAATGAGTGGACAAAATCTAAATGAACAAACATGTATAAATGCTCTAATATTTATGTGTAGTATGATCCCAAAAAAACTTGAAGCAAAAAGCAATTACAATTCAAAGGTAAGCAAATTTCAAAGCTATCCACTCCATAGATTCAATGTCTATGCTTTTTTTTGAGCCATGATGACTACAATATTTTATTGCATGTTGTTGAAAATCATGTAAGACCCACTCTTATTGGAATTATGAAAAGTTCACTTTCATGCTTCAGAAAGAATTACACAGAGAGAAAAAYATAAATTACATCAACTTGTCTAAATGGAATTTGAAGATCCATTATGAATCAAAGATTTAAAATTTCATTCACTATCATAGATGATCTATAGCTTGCAATTTGACCAATTGCATGTTGCATCTACTTTGAAGATATTTGGAGATATTTATTATCACGTTGGAGGTTTGGCAGTTGGAGGGATCGAGGGAACGAATGGGAGGTCCGGGAGGGGGGAAGTCCATTGAATAATTGCAAGAGTGGGACCCAAAAGTGTGGTGGTTGAGGACTATAGCTGAAGGATAATTTCTCTTTTTGAAATTTTAGGATCCAAAAGCAGTTTACGATGGATCACCCGTAGCTGAACTGTTTGTCCTAACCGCAAATGGACCATCCGCGAGAGGGTCCAACCCTTTTAGATCTACGTTTCCGAATTGCAAGGAAAGTAGACTAATAGGCTGGCCGGATGTTTGGTTAGCAGCTTGGGGGCGATAGAGGCCGTCCGGAGCTCTAGCTGCCGGATCTTCGATGGAGGAATGGCAATCGGCTCTTAACCTTGGTGGCTACTTGCAAACCCAGTCAGAGTTAAAAACTTAGTTAAAAGATTTAAGAGGATATCAAATGTATGTAGATAAAAAATCAAAGGCAGATGTATGGATTTGTATAAGCAAAGTCAGTCACATCTCTACGTAAGGACAATGTTTTTGAGACCCAGTTTACAAGACCTGTGGCATTGAATTTGGGAAAGTATTGCAACCAATGGCAAATGCCAATACCTTGTCTCATAGGTCTTACTAGTAACAAGTGCACTCATGATCTATCCCGCAGATTGCGACTATATTTCAAAATGAAGATGGATCATTAGTTAATTAAGAAATTGATACCTTAGTACGTATAGCCAAACGTTCGGTCCAGCATCGGCCAACAAAAACCTCATGGATTGTCAACAAAAGGGCATAAAGCGCTATTGTGAGTATAGTACCTTACAACAAATTTTAATTTTAGCAAACTATACAAGAACTTTGGCAATTTAGAAAAGCTCAAATATGAAGCGTATCTGCATTCCGTAGATGTTAAGAACCTAATGGACCGATTTTCTGGCACGAGGCATGTTTGATGTTGAATGCAAAATTAGACAAAAATGAAAGAGCCAAGGCAAATCTGCCATGTGTGAGTGTTTATTTACCCATCTTTGGTACACAATCAGGTTCTTTGTTCATTTTGGTTTTTATTAAGCTAATTGGGTGTTTAAGTGTGGTCYATTGTGCCTTCTGAGMAATGTATCTTTTTAATATGCCTATATATACTCAAACTTGCAAAATCAACTAAAAAATATAATTCAAATGCAATAAATGAGGCCAAATGGAGTAGGCCACTGTGATGTAACCTTCAAGTCTAGACAATCTAAATTTAATAAAATCAAATTGTAGAGAATCTTATGTCCTTTCCAACCCTATCCAAATTTCCTAACAAAAGTTATAGGCGGATGAATTTTAGCCTTTGGAAGGGCTAATAAAACTTCATAAACAGTTCTATCTTRGATCCCCATTTCAACTCAATTTGAAACTTTGCAAACATGCTTAGAGTATTGAGCTCTAGCTAAAACMCAAGTTTGGACTTGATTGGTTACTAATTAACTATCCTTAACTTTTCATTAATTGCTCATGCATCTCTTCATCTCTTTCTAAGCTTTCGGTCTTTCTTAAAGTTTGGAATACGTCTAGACTTCTATGAACTAGCTCTAAGAGTCTATATACTAAATTTCTTCSTTGAATTCCTATTCGGCGTTCTCATTTGAGATTCCTTGATCTTTTAAGTCGTGTTCAATTTCTGGCAGTTTATTATTTTGATTTTTTTTATAGTTTTTATTGATAAAAGATAATCCTAGCTTTCTAAAACTATATGTCACTTGTAAATTGCACTTCCATAATGAAAGTTATGCATGGATAAAGTTTGACCGCTAATCAATTCCTCAAACTTCATCCACAATTTTTATTAAATTTATAAATCAAAATCAATTTTTGTTTTTGCTTATGATTCTAATATGTTACTACTTCTTACTTCGCTAATTTTGTTCCAAATTTGTAAGTTTAACTAGATCTCATCTATTTTAAGTCCTAAACTTCATTTGCTTGTGTCTCACTTGTTTTAACTCTGGTTCCTAAATATGTTATGTTTTTGGAAAAACCTTAGAGCATGCATTATAAGATTTAAAACTAACATCTGACTTRACTCTATCTGGTGTAACTTGTGTTTTGGCCTAAACCCTAATTAAAACTTATTAAATGATAAGTTTTAGAATGAWAATGGAGGATTTAATRACATACCTCATCACTAATTCCCTCATATAAAAAACAGGCTACAACTCCTTGATTCTCCTTTTGTGCCATCTTGTTAKTACAAAGTCATTAATTGCTCATTGCTTAAGTATTTTAAAACTGAATTACAAGTTGCAACTATCCTCCTTCTATTTCCTCCTAAATCTTTCCAATCCTACATCATCTTTTGTTTATCCTTTCTTTCCTCTTTTTCTTTCACTACTATTCAACTTCAATTATTCAAATCTCTTTGACTTTGCRCGGATTGAATAATTGTTTTATAACAATTGGTCTTTGGACTTCCTATCTTCTATCCAAATCAATTATTATTCTATCAAATGGTTTTATAGTTTGAAGTGGTTCTCCAAGATTTCCATATGATCTACACTACTTTGCTATTTCAACAAATTTCACACCAAATCATCAATTTTCATTTGTACTCCTCACTTCTTCTCTCTCCTAGTTTTTGAGTGTCTTCTCCCCTCCTACCTCTTCAATGTTTGAGTTTTAGAAATTTGAGATCTATGAGAGTTTTGTGAATGAAGACAAGTTCTGATTTATTTTCTATTCTATTTTCCACTAGTTTTTTTCATCTCWCTTCTATCCCCACTCTCCTATTTTATTTTATTAGTTTTAAAAGACACACTTCTACTYCCAAAGACAAGTTCTTAGTCTAGCMCARCGAGTTYGGTCTCCACAGCCATTCCAATCTTCACATGCTAGTTAGATCTTTACATGCTAGTCGGTKTCCAATTTAGTCATCWAGAGCTTGTTTAGTCAATCGGGGCAATCTAGTKTCCGCCATGTGGCGGGTGAGTACTYGTTGGAACCTTCTACTTAGGCTCAATCGGATGGCAACTTGTTACTGCAAGACCCTTGCTCTATCACCGTACACACTCGACACCCTAGCTCCATCCACCATCCACACCTGCCTTTGGCCTTTGAGCGCTTAGTCTTGCTTCGGTGAAAATTCTAGAATGAAGTTATATTATATTGTAAAAGATCATAATATAAATAATAATTCTATGCCATTTTATATTTAGAAATATGTCATAGATCTTCAACTTCAATAAAATGCTATGTATGTAGATCTTGCCAAAATTCTCAAGTGGAGTACAAATTGCACTTGAGAAGCTTCATTTTCTTTGTTTTTCTCAAAAGCTCTAGAAATCATTTTGAATGTGAAAATCAAGTTTTAAGAAAAAAAATTWAAAGAATGAAAAGTTGATTWTTTTTTGACAAACCCCGTTGTACAAAAGAAAAACAAAACACAAGTAATATGACATGAACTTCACTCACTCATTGCTAAAGTTGCACATCCAATAACTTACTCACTGAAAATCATTTGTTCTTCCCTACGAAACAAGACTTTTGAGACCGGCATCCATTGGCCGGAAATGGTCCGGAGTGTCCTTTCAGGGTCCAGGGTCCAGGGTCCGACCGCCTTTCTAGCCAACCCTCCGGCAGATTCAAACCAAGCCAGACCAAGGGAGAGAACCACCCGGGGACCACCGGCGGAAGAACTGAACGACACTCAGTCAGTTCGGTTCAGTTCAGTTCGCCAGGGAGGGGATGAAAGTTCCCCACCGGGACGACCCGGCAGCGAAGGCAACTGAACTGAACGAGGGCAAGGATACTAACTTACCGTACAGTACAGTAACTTACCAGCCAGCTTTCAGTCCGACCAGGAGGAGGCAGGGATGACATTGGTGGGGTAACTTCGAGGGAAAGGGAAAGGGCAAAGGGAGGGGAGGGGAGGGGAGGGGACGGGCAGGGCAGGGGAGCGAAGGGAGAGGCAGGGATGCTGCTGCTGCTACTGTCCCAGGCAAGCAAAGCAAAGCAATGAACCCCGTGGCTGCTGGACCACAGACTCGCCTGCACCCAGGAACGCCACCGGCCAATGCCACTTCCCTGGTGATGAGGATTCGACCCCTGCCCGGCCTTCTACACGACTCCACTTACAATACAATACACGATACAATAGTCTACTACTCACTCTACTACTCAGTCACTGCTCGAGTAGCGTCGTCGTCGTCGTCGTCGTCCTCGTCCTCGTCCTCTGACAGGAGACGACTCCAACGAGTCTGGTGCAGCCCTTGCTCGCCCGCTCATAAGCAAGGCGCGACTGAATGAGCCTCCGTCCAGCACCATCCGCCATAGCCACCCCCCCTTCTCCCCTCCATTCCCCCAAGCACCACCCTTGCTCCTCCCTCCCTATTTCATCGTCCCCTGCCTGCCTCCCCCCGACACGTTTCCAGCTTCCGCTCCTCCTCCCGGAAGTYGACTGCTACGAAGCCCGCCCCGGCGTCTGGTCTGCCTGTGGCGCGGCGTTCGATTTCGAGGGGGCCTTGCGCGAGCTAACCAGGGGTGGGCATCACGCCATCCCGAGCGGGCATGCTAGATGGAATACTATGCGCCAGCCAAAGGGGCGCCTTCCTCCTTTGCAGGGGGACCTAGAAGTACGAGGCCGATTCGCTTTTGTGGTCATAGATTGCCTTGTTATTGCCGTTGTTTGTTAGCTTTATTGTCCYTAATCTCTGATCTTTCTACTATCCGTCACTTCGTCCGTCTTGGGTGGTTATAAATGTCCACCTGCCATGGTCGATCTCATCCTCAGTATTGCCCCGAAGTCCATTCTGCAACCTCAGGTGGCGGTTCCAGTTCATGCTCATTACCTGGCAGGTGATATTTTTTTCCCTTCAGTGTTGATAGAAGCAGATATTTGTATGCTCARCATGATTTCGGGATCTAGTCATTTCTTTTGCTGCGGCAAGTTTTTTGCTGCTCTGGTTGGGTTTTCCGTTTTAGGGGGTTGTCGCTGTTGGGGAAATTTATCAAGTAGATTGTTTGGAGTTGAAGCTGCTTCCTTATGAGGACAGACCAGTACTTTTTTTAGTTGATTTGACGTGGAAGCCTGATGTGGCTGCATTCTGCGTGGGGGAGATAGAAGCTGCCTTCGGATAGAAGCTGCCTGTGTTAGCTGAAGCATTGCTACTGGATTWTTATGCGTCATGTCGTAACCTATTGAGGTGACGTTCTTGTGCAGACTCTTTTCTGTAGACAGACGCAGAAAATTGCGCGTCCGCATGGCCGACATATTTGTGCCTGATCTGCGAATTTGAGGTTAATTTTCCCCGTTGCAGCTGGAATCGGGTTGTATCAGGGAATGCAACGGTTGCAACAGGGTTTCAGAAGCTTCATTGGATGGTCCCTGCTGGAAACCCAACTCAGCAGATACCTCTTCTGTGGCCTGCTTCGCAGCAATTTGTGTGCTCACTGGTGTGTTAGATAGTGGTGTTAGTTGCTTCTGTGTCTAGTGAGTGCTCGCTGTGTGCTGGACTGTACAGTTCTTTTTAGTAGATTTATCGTCACTGTCTGATTAGAACCTCAGATTTCTCCATCTATTGGACATCATTCGGTAGCCTTGTGTGCATGTAAAATAATGGTAGCATCTCCTCTTTTCCCCCAAGTTTATACTTGCATTGGCAAATTTTGATTTTGTTCTCCACCTTACGTAGTTTCTGTGGAGTATTCCAAGTTGGTTCGGGTGCTGGCAATCTGTCAAAATCTGTGTCTATCTTCACTAAGAATTTGGAAAAGGAAGTTTGAAATGGAGTGTTACATTAACGTGCGCCAAGCATTATTTTGTGGTGGATGCTGGTGGATAGGGATAGTGTCAAGATGTGCATTCCAAAGTATTGGAGCATTAATTAATTATGTGGAATTGTGGATGCCAGATGTCAACCCTGCGGGGAGGGTCATTATTTTCTCTTAATTCAATAAGTTACTATGCACACTTCAAGAAACCTTGTGCTCCCCCTCTCAAACCCCASAAACCAGAGAAATTCAGTCAACCAGAAAGACAAAAGCATCCTCGAGGATGTGCCGCTCTTACCAAAGACTTTTCAGATGGAGACCCAATCTTCAGAAACCCTACCAAAATCTCCTCTTCACATTTCGTGGCGGATAATGTTATTTTGGAGCATATCTGTTACGACTGCGGTACGCTGCCAGCGAGATCATAACTGACGACGGAGTTGCTGCGGCCTTCTTTGGAAGAAACATTTGTGATTCAGAATCAACGTAACGTAACTCAACCCTTGAACGACGCGGACGCGGAGGACGTTTATTGTCCTTTGGATGACAAAAATCTCATCTGGTGAGTGGACACTCACTAATTTTCATCCGTTTTTTTTTGTGAAAGTGACCACACTTATGTCAATCATCATGGGGAGTCAAATTTAGTGTCTTTAATTGCTTCCATATTTTTAGGTAGCCCTAATTCTACAAAGATAGTAAAGATTTTCACATGAAATTGTTTTGTGCCACGGAGCCCTTTGCAATTTTTGATTGGGTAGCATCAGGTATTGGTTTGAACAATTTATCCAAAGCTAAACATGTGCATGAACAATGTTTTTTTCCCTCGGTCAAGCACTACATATCACACCCCGCCTTTGCCAGCGGTGATAGGTCCGTCCTTTAAGGGTTAAGCGTGTGAGACCAAAAGATGCCGGCAGCTCAGTTCCTCTGAAGTTCAAGCTCTTTTCTCAAAAGGACTCACCTGGCTTGCGACAAAATACTCAACCATTTCCAGCTCCAACTCCCGAGACTCACAGCTGACCTCCAATATTGGCATTGATTTCATGACCGAAATGCTTGSCATCTTCAAATCAATACAGGAGCTTACGACCTATTTCCAACCACTTACGGAATTCAGCATAGCTATTTGCTGGCTGGGGTGGGGGGGAAAAAATTCCCAGCGGAGGCAAATAGATTTCAGACAGAATTGAATTTTTTTTCATTTTTTGATCCAAGAACAAAGTTACCGTGGGGTTTTTTCTGTCAAGAATCTGTGGAACCTATTTTTGTTAYACATAGGTATGTATGATTTCAACTGGAGGCTGGTCAAGAAATCGACAAGAAATCAAGAGCTCATAATACATCATAACTGAGCAACTACACATGCCCACTTGTATGGAAAACAGCAGCCTACACTTTAGAAATGGTGTGTGTGATTGAGAATGGGTTGGCTACTCTAACCAAGATTCCCAACATTGAGGCCAGAGCCAATAAGCTTATTGGCTGTGGCCTCAATGTCATGCTCAGTCTAGAGGCATCAATGAGGGCCGAATGGGTTCCGCCAATGGTGGCAAAAGCAATGGTATTATGTAATTCAGGGCTAGATGTAGTGAAACTCTCAGGGGTTGAAGTTTTCTGTGTTTTTGAATCTAGTATTGCTTGAAGTTGTTAAGTCCCTACTTAACATGTCTTTGAGCTACAACAAACAACTAAGGTATTTCACCTTGTTTTGAAATTGTTAGTCATGCGTTTTCATTTGCAATTGCCATAGTCTTGTATTGGCACCAATCTTTCTGTCGTTGGTATGCCATTTACTTTGTAAAAAATTTTAGTTGCACTTTAATCTTCAAACACTCTATTTGACCACTTGCATTAGCTATTCATTGTATTTTTGGTGCCATAAGTGCTCCAGTAGTCTTAGTGGCCTTTGCTATAACAATGTRTCAGTAAATGTTTTCTTCCTCACACTAGTATTACATGGTTGCTTGTGCACTACAGATGTGATGTTCTCTAAAGAATTGATAAGTAGTGGTATGATGCCTAGAAGTAGGCCATTGAAGGCTCTTATAGCATTGTTGAAGTCCTTCAACCTTCCAAGATATTTTCCATTTGTACTTACTCCAGTTTGTAGAGTTTTAGTAATTAAAGAAGATCTAGGTCAAATCTTAGGAGTTTAGCAAAAGCACTAAACTTTGTAAGCTTACTCACCAGTTTGAGTGGAAAAAAAAGTTTAGTGAGTTCATTAAACCACTCATTGATTGTTACGTGGAGTTCAATAAATTTGTGGAGTTGACTCTCTAGTATTGTGACTCCTGCTAATGTTAGTACCAAAATAGGAAATTGTTATTGAGCTATTGACAAGCTGGATAAACATTTAGAGTTATCATAAAGAGTATAGATAAATCATTTTAAGTTGAATTCTAGTTACCATACTTTTTTTGTTTTTTTGAACTTCAATAAGTAAGTGAATTTAATAATCATGTACTTATTGGAGGTCAAAGAAAAAACACTATGCCAATCTAAACTATGACTCAATTTGGGACTCAATTTTTCTAATYGATTTTAACATTGGAGGTATTCAATAAAAATGTGGACATTAGAAATTGATGATGAGTTTATTCTACTTTGAAAATTGTTTGAGAACCCTAGTGAAAAAGAATGCATTCAGTAATTGCAAACTTATATATCACTAATTAAAAATGATTTTGAATATCTCCAACCCTATTGAAATCTTTTGTAACCCAGTTTCTTGAGATCATACCTCAAGTGTGACAAAAAAATTCTTTTCATATTATTTTTACAAACGTAGTGACTTTGGACCACTTGTAAACAACTTGTGAAAGATGAATATTATACTTGACTATTAGGGCTTGCAAAAATCAATTTTAAAAGAAGCCAAAAGATTAGAAAAATTGTTTTAACCCCTAAAGTCCCATCGTCCCCTAGGGACAAATTGGATTTTGGGCAGGTTCCTGTGACTTTGATTTTATGAAACTTTCTAAAACTTTCTCATAAGATAGAAAACTGATTAGCTTTGGGGGAATATAATTTTCAATTCAACTGGTGCCTGGGAGCAAAATTTATACCACAAAAACCCAGAACTGAACTTAACGGGCAGCAGAAAAAAATTCGCAAAAATTCAAAATTAAATTTTCAATTTTGTTTTCCTGAAACGATATATTTTTTTCTACATGTGAAGCTTTGATTCATTCTATTTGGACCAGTAATGAGAAAGTTATGGACAATCTTGTTTTTCGGGCAATCTAAGCATCTTCTTGAAAAAAAAACTTATAGGATTCATTTCTAAATGCAATTTTCACAATTTTTCAGAAAAAATTGTTGGACAAGGTGAAATTTACTTTTTAGAACAATCTCACATTAGGGAGAAATTGAATCCTCTAAGGGGTTGTGAGTTTTTTACTATTAGTGCAACTAAATTTGGAAAAAAATTCAATAGTTACAATGTCCACGTTGATATTAGTGCCACCACGTAGGCACAGGTAATTGCAGCTTTTCAACAACAAACTCTGTTTCCAGTTTGCAAGTCGAGTAGTGTTCTCGCAATTCAGCGACTCTTCGCTTTTTGCAATCTTTAGCAACTTTTATGTTCTATTTCATGCTCTTTTGTTGTTTCTCTTGTCTTACTAGTATGTTGAGAAGCCAATAGCTCGATCTTCTGCTTGTCTTCACTATTTGCTCGTTTGTTGGAAAGCCGAGGAAGGAACCAAATTCAGCTTACAAGCCGGGACAGGTAGACCTCAACAAGGACATATGTCGAGTTGCATTGAGGGCCCCATTTTCAAGCCAAAATTGGGAACCATTCATTTATGTGATACAGTGGCTAATCATTTGATAGTTACGTCAATTAGAGAGATTGTAAAACTCTTATGTTCCAAGTTCTTTACACTAAGAAGCAACCCCTTAGAGGGTTCATTTTTTTCTTAATGCCATTTGGATTATTGTGTTTCAATCCCATCTTAGAGCTATTAACCATTTAGTTTTTATTTCAATCTTGAACCTTCTTCTACTTAATAATTTTTTACAAATTGAAAATCAAGTGTGTTTTTTTTGAAATTTTTTTTCTAGACATTCAACTCAATTCTTCATTATAAAATTTTTAAAATTCAAAGTCTATAGTGCAAAAAATTCTGACAAATGGCGGTCAAAGTCATTTGAAATTGCAAACCAGTGCTCAAAAAACTTTCTTTTTCAACTTTGAATGCTAATATCTTTCAATCTATACGGTCAAACGTCATGAAATTCTTACCACATGATCTAAGACAAGTGAAGTACAAGATCCTATGGTTAGATTTTAATTAAAAAAAATTGTTTTTGTTTTTTTGGATGAATGCAACAAAAATGGCAATTTTCAGTGATTTTTGACAAAAAAATGGCCTTGGGACTTCAGGGTTAACAAAAATTTATGGAAAAATATGGATTTCAAGGAAATATTTTGATTTTTTAGCATCTGTCAAAATTATTATTCAACATTAATTAAATATTTGGCAAGAAGTATCTATTTGGATTGCGAAATATGGTACAATGGTTGATGAGGATGATATAAAAACAAAAAATATTCATTATTGTGGGTGGTGTAATCTAGGATGGCTATATTCCCAATATCCAAGTGCTAGTTTTAATATTGGATTGTGTTCTAAATGTTTAGAATATATTGCAGTTGGAAGTTCATACAATATGAAGGTAATGTAGATATTTCAAGGTCTAAAGTTTTATGCATGAACACAGAAGTGTACTCTTCTAAAACTACACTAAAAATGGTATTTAATGTTATGTTACTAATAGTATTACTTGAACTTTTACCACACCCACTCTAAATTTCAAGTAGTTTTCATTTAGAGTTGTGTTTACCACCCCTTAATTCATATATTTATGTTTCTATTTTTTCATTGCAATTTGATGAAATAATATGTTAAAATAATTTTATCCAATAGTTGACAAATAGTGCCTATATTGACACTTAGTGTTGTAACATTAACATGATTGTTGACATTTAGTGTTGTGCTTCGTAATTAGTGTTGTCAAACACTAAATACCATTATTAGTGTACCGGTATTCATCCCAAATACCGGTACTGTAGTGGTTGGGTAGTTTTATTCCATTACTTAATCGGGGCCATCTGAAGGGAATCAGGCCTACTGAAGTAAAGCAGAGGGCATAAGGGCAGTTGCAGGAATGAATGAAAGTGAGCTAAAGGACGGATGAATAGGCGAGAATAATAACTGAGTGTTGATCTTTCCTGCAATGACCAAAGTTATTAGGGTTTTCCTCCCTTGTATTGTGCTTCCTTCTCTGCTCTCTTCATGGCCATCTTCGTCCTTGGAGGTTCTTGTGCCCTTTTCCTGTCACGCCACAAGGTGAAGAGGCCGGAGGCTGGATTCGGTAACGCCTAGAAGATGTTCAAATCCTCTGCCTTTTTGCGTGTTCCTTTTGTCTGAACTCTGGCTTATCCTACGTTTAGAAATTATCCTTGAACATACGRTGAGGTCAATGCTTCAAACTTATCGTATTTTGATATTAACWTTTTCCTCTTGAATGAATGTTTGTATTCTGAAACAGATATGTGCGACAGTTGCTGACGAATATGCAAATGACTAGTGTTRGTGACATTTACAAGTGCTATCCCCGGTAACATACATGACTTGAGCCATTCTCAACAGACAATTCGTTCAGGCCGGTCTTTCAGACCGGAGTTCCCGTTCTTCTTCTTCTATGGTTGACTGATCCATCGTTCAGTGGTACTATTGTTTTTGCATAGTTGTGGAACAGGTTCCTGGAAAATTCTGAAGTTTCCAACATTCAAAATACAAAGCAACTAACAAATTAACCTGGTAATGTACAGCTTTGAACATCTCCGAGTGTTGCATGATATCCCATTGGACCTACAGAGAGAAGGGTCTCTTGGAGCTACACAGAAGATGTCGAGTTCCTTGCTATGTAAGTGCTTCCCCTGAATTCTTGAATCATCAATGATGTTTTGAGTGGACAGTACCATGGGTTCAGCTGAAATATGGTATGCTATATTTGATCATKTCTTTGGTAGTATTGACTGAAGCGTAATTATTTGGTAACTGTTCATGGAAATGTTCGGTARTTATCTACAAGTTATATTTTTTGACCAAGATCACAGTTCAGTATCTGTGTTACTTTACTTAATATAATTGTGAAATAGAATCTGGAGTGTATGGAGGTATCACCACCTAGTTGTTTGACGAAGTCATTTAAGTTTGTTTTGTTGTTTGTGTAGAGTTCCAAATTCCTTTTTTGGAAAAGTGAACAATTTTTTTTTGTGGSCTCGTACTTGCATATACGTGAAATGTTGAAAGAGAAACATTCTTTGTAAGATTTATATGATATTTGGAAAGAGCAGGTATTTGTTCCGTCTTGTAACGTGACGTGGGGTATGTGGAAAACCAGCTGTGAGCCTCGTGTGTGTCGCTGCTTCAGTTGGGGAAAAAGCTCCTATTGTGAAAAAGCTCCCAAGCTCAACCACGGTAGGAATCACTCTGTTACACTTCTTTTTGCTGGCATTTTCTGTAAGCAAGTTTTCAAATTACAGTAGTATACACTGCAGTTCGTGAAGAGCCTGTACGAAATAACTGATCTTTTGGCCAAATTGATTTCGTCTCACCGATTTGGAATTATTGAAAAAAGTTATCAATTATGAAGAGAATACACTAGTTTCACCTTGCGAATATTGAGAATTGGGCATGCAAACAATAGATTTGTATATGATGAGTTCCCACGCCTAATTTTARCGATATTTGTCAACTTATCAAGCTTATCCATTTTGTTGGCTTTTCTAAATTAGTGACGAGTTACTAAGGTAGTGTTAATTCACTGGGCTTTGGTGCCCGTTGCATATGAGGGTTCTGTTAAAATCTCCATCTATAATCACGTTCTTTATCTGGTTTCTTTCMTTGTTTAATACGAGATTCTTTTTCTGCCTCATGTGCTTCTGTTGAATCCTATTGCATTCTTGCCATCGACCAATACTGATTTGGATGAAACGTAGTCAGTGAGAATTGGCGGTGTTACATAGTTGTGTTCCTGCGTAAGTTGGTGCTTTGATAGTAAGTTCTGGTCGAGTCATTTGATATCTTTGATAGGATTCATCGTATGTGCTGACATCKAGGTGCTATGAGATTCAGGTTGGTAGGTTGAAGATTGTGTGTGAATCTCTTTTCAAGCTCAAGAGCGTATGTCAGCGCCTATATTACAGGGACTTGGTAACATTTCTCATCTATATTTTCCAGTCAAATTATGTAGGTGASAAATTTTTCAGCAGGAGTTTTATTTTGTGTATCGATATGGGTAGTTTATGGCAAATGAATCGTATTGGATTCATGATCTACAGCCTGCYGAGAAATGAAGCGAATGTCAAGATATCCGCCATGTCATTTAGTAATTGGGAATTTGCTTGTGTACAGGAGTCACCTTTGCCTATGTCATTGGATAATGACATGGAGACGCTGGCAGATATTGGTATTACGCCTAGTACTTCTATACTGGTGGATGAAGTGGAGGGTCCATAATCAAGCTCATATTTAGGTTGTTATGAGATAGCCACATCGAAGTTCAAATTCAATTCATTTTCCAACCATGAATTGAATGCAGCAGTTTTGGAGTATTTTCAATGGACCCTGATCAAAATGCATTTTTTAACCGGCTGTTTCTTGYTGTTTCAGAAGTGCAGGTTCTAGATACTAGAAGTAACCTGCAATGTTGAGCGACCTGTACTTGGATATGGCTCTCTTTTTTGCTAACCCTGCGAGTCCATCATGGGTAAGCTTACCTTCCTAGGAATAGAAGTGGGCATACTCCATTGAAAAACTCACTCCACGAAGTCAAGCAAATGTAGGAATATAGGATAGTTCCAAGAAAATGTTATTGGGGAAGTGTGATAAGGTTTTTTTTTTTCTACTTACTATTTTTTTCTTGTATGCTGTACAATTTCAAATGTTATGAAATTTTTCAAGCATCTAGCCAACTTGTCTAGACAAATGAATCCAAAGAAGCATCATCATTTTAGACATTTCTTCATGCAAATGTGAACATATCTCCAAAAGTGATTTTTTCTAAAATTTGGTATGTCAACTAGAAATGGTTATTTTGGAGCATTTTTGGTGAAAACATAGTTGGGAATTTTTAGGTGTTAATCATGAAGTTGATGCAAAGTAAATAAAAAAACAAAAGAATAGAAATGTTAGGAGAAGAATGTACAATTATCCATATTCAAAGAGTTTGTCAAGTGATTCAATATAAACGTAATCAATAGCCAGATAGGATAACTCAGAGAAATCATTTCTTGCAATTTATGGTATAAACTTCARTTGAGAGGGTATTGGATGTAAGGCTATTTACCTTAATTATTGTTTTTAGGGTGACCCTATCTTTACATAAAAAACTTCAAAGGACATATTTCCAATAACCTATGGTTTTTGTTAATTCTTTCATGTAGGTTTTGAAATGGCATTAGCTCACATATAAAATTTAACTGTCTATTTGACCAAGTGGTARTTTTTWMYCCCTAAAGGCCAATTGTCCATTGAAYGACCAATAAATTGATAGTTCCAAATGTTTTGTTTTTCCTAAAAATTATTTTAATATATTGAAACAATCTTGGATTTAATGTCTACCTTAGCTATTTTGGAGGTTTCAATACCTTTTTTGATCCAAAATGAAAATTTGAAGCTCAAAATTGGAAAATAAGGACTTCTATTAAAGTTACTTGATTCCACTAAGTAATTTCAAGAATTAATATATTATCCACCTTCTACATGTGCTCAAAGTGCTACTTATGTGCAAGTGTACATAACACAATTTTATTTCTTCAAAGATGAAAATAGCTACAAAGGATCATCTTCAACTTGAAAAATGTCATTCTTAAGGGGGGGGGATTTTTTGAATTTTTTATAATTAAAAAAAAATCAAGCATGAAAGTGTCCATTTTCTTGGTACTTTCCATCATTATTTGAGTGTGCATAACTTTTAGAGATAAATTTTTCTAGGCTTGAATTTTCACATGTGTAATTCTTTGAATCTTTTACAAATTATCCACATTTTAATTCATATTTAAGAATCTTAATCCAAAAGTCATAGTACTTGAGTACTATTGCCATTTTGAGCCAAAATTGGCAGAGGTTTCTTGCAATGAACCTTCTACAAAGTCAATTTTGATTTGATGTTTACAAAATTTTGACACAAAGTGTGAACAAGTAACTCCTTAAGGGAATATAATTTCTTTTTATCAAGTGCCCAAATCAAAAGTTATTATGCCTTGAACTTTGGATTTTGGAAGCAATTTAGGCAATTTGGGCATCTGAGGGCACCTTTTGCACAAATGCTCATCAACTTTAAAAATTTGGCACATATGTAACTAATAAAATATTTCATACAATTTTCAAAAAAACATTTAGTTCTCAAATCATATTCTAAGAAAGTAAGAGGAGTCAAAGCTTTGTACATTCTTTCAGAAGAAAGCAAGTAGAAATTCAACGGAAGGTTATTAAATATGAAGGCTCCAACTGGCTACATGTCGATTATGAAGTCCTGTATTTTCCTAGATGGTATACCTCATGGCTTGAAGAGTTTTCAATTTGTATAAATGGTTTGTTGTCCCATCAAGTTGAAATGGCTGTAGTGCACTTGAGTTCAATTTTCAAGAAACTAAATTTTAAGACTGTAAACCCTACCTTCATGGACGTCTAGTAGTAGAAAAATAGTGACCAAATCAACAAAACATCAACAAATTTTTGTTGATGTGGGTAGTGTATCGTCTATTTTGATAGTTTTCAGTTGATTTTGGCACAAGTTAACAAAATGGTCACAGATTTTTGTTGATTCAAATAGTGCAACACCCAAATCAACAAAGAAATCAACACTTTTGTGTTAATTTTAACTTACAAAAGTTTTAAATAAGTTTTTGTAATTTGGGAATGTTTAAATGAATAAAGTTTGAATTCTACATACAATGGAATTTTAATTTCTTAATTCAATCATTCACAATTTGGTGTTTTGTGAATTCAACACACTTTAGAGTCCGTTTTGGCATAGTCAATTGAGTTTTTTGGAAAAACTTTGAACTCTTGAAAGTTGGGAAATAAAGCCAACTTTCACCTCCAAAAAATCCGTTTGCAATTTCGACTTTCCAATCAAAATTTATACACAAAATTCAGAGCGGATGTGAAAAAATGTGAAAACAAATATGAATTTGAACCCCTCTCTGAACTTTGTCTATAACTTTTGATTGGATTGCCCGAAATCTCATTTGTCCCCCGAGGGGACAACGGTCCTTTAGGGGTTAAACAACATGATTGAGATGTCTAAAACAACATTGACATGTACTATAGTTAAGTTGTCATATTCTAGTTATCCCATATCTTTTGTCTCACCGTGGGCAGAGAATAGATATAGAAGTATGACCTCTTACCCTTTATTAAGAAATTCCTTGATTTTACCATTAAAATTCTTTTGATGGTAGATGGTAAGTTTTATTTTATTTTTGTTGAATTTATAAAAAAATTCTTGTTTATTTTATTTTGTTTTGTATTTTTTTTAAATAATTATTTTTTATTATTAATAATTAATTACAATAACCTTGTTTTGTACTTACAATTAGTGTCTAGAAAAACATCTAGATGTCTAAGATGAYGTTTCAAACAGAAATACAAAAATCCTCAAATGGCATGAAAGTATGGGAAATGGGTGTTTTAAGCATAGTCCTAGAGATAAGATTTTAAGTAATGACCTTTTTAGAAGATTTTCAGTAAGAAATACATGTCTTTTCAGTTAAATTCCCATCGCCATGTCCCTTTCTCTTGTAGTGCACGTCACTTTTCCCATTGCCATGTTAGATGCCATGTCAAGTTCCACATCAACAACAGACCAGATGAAAAAATTCCAACATGGCACTTCCTGCCAAATTGCCTCCTAAGTGGCACTGAGCTATCTGCTACATGGTACACTCTGCAGACTTTGGAAGACCATGTTGGTGTGATGTAACAAAAAAAGAGGCCAAATCACCCACGTCCTATGAGATTTCTACGCGTTTTTTGCCCATCCATTATAACGAATTTTACGAGACGTCAAAATAATCAACTGCGCCCGTTTTTTCCAACGTCACATTACAGTCTGTTTTCTTATAGTGCTGGCAATCAATGTTTTCTAACATCGCTTTATTGATTTAGAGAATAACAACTTAGGAAGGTTTTACTATAGTTGCCTCAAAAACCTCCCAACTCTCTCATTTTTTTAACCCCTAAAACACAAAACAACGTTTTTTTGGCAATATAGAGATTTTGGGCAGCTCACTACAAATGGAATTATTATTTGTTTCGTTGAAATTTTCAAACAACTTGACCTCAAAGAGTATCTTCAAGGCACAAAAACTTTTGTAAATTTTGACTACACGGTTAAAAAGTTATTCCATGATATATAATTTTCATTGCTCAATGAGCAGCATGGGCAGCTCAAAAAAATTCTTAAAATACCAATTTGTTTTTTGAAATTGATATATATATGTGGGGAGCCTTAAACCATTCCATTTCAATTATTGAGATGAAAGTTATGAGAAGAATTAGTTTCCAGGTAGTTATAAAAACTCTACTCAAAGATAAAATAACTTTGAAGTCCTTTATTTAATTCAATTATCAATATTTTTGGAAAACAATAAAAATATGAGGTGTAGATTTCTTATTGCAACATTACATCCATTGGGATTGGCATTTTTCAATTCCAAAACAAAATTCTTAACAATCTAGCATTTTGTATAGTCTACTTCTTTCTATTTACTATTTTTATCCTATGTGTTGTATAGTTGTATAGTTCCTGAATTTTTTTGAGCATGTAGCCAACTTGCTTTGAAAAATGAATCCAAWGAATTACCACCATTTGAATATTTTTTCATACAAATGTGACCTTGTGAAGTGCAACTACTTGGTTTTTTACGTAGAAGGCTAACAAAATATTTATGCCAATTCAAATGCTAACATCTTACAATCTACATGGTGGAAATTTCTGAAATATTTCYAACATCTTAAACTAGTGCTCTATATGATCCTAYAGTTACATGTGTCCAAAAATATTTTTTTTCCTACAATTTGGTATTTGTACTAAAAATGGMAATTTTGGAGTGTTTTTGGTGAAAAACATAGTAAAAAACATTTAGGGGTAATATCCCAAATTATTCTAGCTTTGGTTTGGRAAGTATATGAATATTAAAGGTTTGCATTTGTTTCCTCAAGAAGCTTTTCTACTTCCTCAATTGAAAACGCATTAACATCTTTGTAGTCTTTAATTTTATTCATGTGACTTCAAAATTTCATTATTTTCAATTTGGCTTCATTCTACAAATATTGTCTTYGTTTCATTCCATCATGGCTTCATTTTATTTAAGCTTCATTCTATCATTTCAATCATGGCTTCAATTTTAATTGTGACTTCAAAGGTACCCTATGGTCGCAAAGTGGCCCCTATGTATGTCAATACGGAAATTCCAAAGGTCACTTCAAAAATCAATTAGACCAATGTCATCTATAGGTTGTTACTAGAATATTTATTAAAGATTAGAAACYATGGAAATAAATTAAATTAAATTAAAWTAAATWTCTTTCAATAAACATAAATTTWTTTTTTGTAATTTAAGAGGAATAAATATATTCCTAAGATTCAAGAAAATTTATAGATTACAAATTATATATTTATTCTTAAAGGCTTAAAATTTCCTTCCATCAAAAATTTAAATTGCTATTACTACATCAATTTGAGGGTTTGAGGCTTATATTTTTTTCATTGCAATTTGATGAAATAATATGTAACACTAAATGTTATTTTGCAAAATAATTTTATCCAATAATTGACAAATAGTGTCTATGTTGACATTTAGTATTGTAACATTACAGTAAAACCTCTCTAAGTCGCTCCTCTATAAGCCAATAAAACCTTTGTAAGCCAATATGTCAAACCGGCCCAGAGTGGGCCAGATTACAAAGGTTGTGATTGAATCTGACCCTCTCTTAGCCAATAAACCTCTGTAAACCAATATGTCAGACCAGTTCGGGATTGAGTGAGTAAGGGAGGTTCTACTATAATATGATTGTTGACATTTAGTGTTGTGCTTTGTAATTGGAGTTGCCAACACTAAATACCATTATTAGTGTAGTGGTGGATTAATAATTCCAAATTATAGAAACCTTTTACTAAAGTATTTCTAAACTATAAATTTTAAATATTAATTTAGTAAAATAAATTTCTTAATTTTACTTCTGTTAATTAATTTATTTATTTATTTGTGTGTTGTAAATAGATGTTCCAATCCTAGTAATGAACCAATTTTGGAATCAATATCACACTCCAAATAAGTTCAAAGATTGAAAATTTGATTTTTGTACCTATTTTCTTTGAGTATTGTGTACTGAGTAATATTTTCAATAAAAATATTTTCACTTCTACAATTTCAAATATCTAGGTGCAATTACTATCAATAAAAGAATCTTTATTCATATGGAAATTTTTTTATTTTTATTATTTTTTTACTCTTGGTGACCACTATCAAATGTTTCCGTGTTACCTGACCTGTAGTAAAATGAGTTGCGTGGAGATCAAAGGAAACTACACATTATGCAATACCTTTTTAACCATCTAGTCAAAAGTTATCAAAATTGTTGGGCCTTAAAGCTACTCTCGGACACATCTTGTGTGAAAATTTCAAAGAAAAATAATAAAATCTCCATTCGTAGTGAGCGGCCTAAAAATGCTATGTTGCCAAAAAAACGCAAGTTTGATCCTTTAAGAGTTAAGATCATCTTCAACCTAAATGAAGTATTCTAAGCCCATAATTTTTTGGAAATATCTACAACTTTTTTATCAAATATGAAAAGTATATAAATAATTTGATGTCATACTATCACAAAATGTTCAAATAAATTTATTTAAAAATGGGTAAAAAATTGGAGATTTAGTATAATAGTATTTGAATCAAATTCACCTTGGGGTGATTTTTAAGGCCAAAACGGGCTTAGGTGTTTGAATTTTTCAACACTATTTGAATGAATCTAATGTAGAAATTTTTTTAATAAAATTTTAAATATTTCAAATAGCCAAGATTAATAATTATGTTTTTTAATGGAATAAATTGATAATGATCAAACTTATAGAAAAAATATGATCTAAATAATTTGTTGGATTCTTTACAATACAATACAATAATATAAATTGCACAATATTGACTTTTACTAGCTAGATGCTATAAGGTTTATTTTATTACTTGAATGTTGTTCAATGAAAATCACTTTGAATGTCAAAMTTGAGTCTTTTTAAGACCCAAACAACTCTAACTATATGATGGTATTGAAGTGTGTTAAACAACATTGCTAGCTATTTATCCTACTAAAAGCCAAATTATAAAACCATGATATTCATAAATAAGTAGTCAAGTACTTTGTAGAATTCAAGAGTACATAAATTTTTTAGGTGAAGAGGTAGAAGGTTGTAGAAAAAGTTGAACTCTAATGGGATTCAACAATGTATCAGTAGTAAAAAATTTATGTCATAACATTTTTTTAATTTAGAGGATTGGTTTTAACAAAAACAAGACATGAAGAGCAAAAAGAATAAAAGACAAAATAKTTTATTAAAGAACAATTACTAGAAAAAAATGGAAAATTAGGATTAAATAAATTATTTTTTCAAGATACCTATAAAAGATGGTTTGTTGACCATTCAAGAAAAAATGTTGCTTATTACACTTCATGTATAAATCAAGTACTAAGCTTTCATCTTCTAGTGTTCACTAACTATCTATAAAAAAATTGATTTCCATATATGAAAATGGTCTAATAAATCAATCATCTTCTAGGCTTCTTTTTACAAAATGATTTCTTTTTTAACTTGAAGGGGCACTTCCTCTTAGTAATCTTTGGAGAAAATTGTGAATTCACATTTTTTTCTACAATCATCAATTTCTTATTTTGCARCAAAGCAGCTTGTAGTAGCTCAAATCCTCCTTGAAGTTGAAGAATTCTTACTAATCCATGAGGAGGAACAAATACAGGAAGTGTCTCCCATGGGGAGTATGTGTTCAAGGGTTTGCTCAACTTTTTAGCAATCCTCATTTCATCTGGATTTTTAGATTGAAGGAAATTTTGCAATTCTCCACATGAAAAGGCTTTGACATGAATGCCTTTCACGCGGCCACTACGAGACACAAGAAGACCTCCATTGGAATCAGGTAGGTGATTGTAAGAAGCTATACCTTGCATCCATTCTGAGAAGCATATACTACCAGATATGACTGTTGGATGATCAGCTAGTGTAGATGATGATGCAGA
This sequence comes from Pleurozium schreberi, assembly GCA_006891605.1. Classification (NCBI taxonomy): domain Eukaryota; kingdom Viridiplantae; phylum Streptophyta; class Bryopsida; order Hypnales; family Hylocomiaceae; genus Pleurozium; species Pleurozium schreberi. The sequence continues at coordinate 35,223 of VACF01002154.1, read as the reverse complement.
AGCTCTCCAAATTCTTGTTGGCTTGTCGGGCTTCATTATTTTTTCAAATAGCTCTAAGGTTTGATGCTTTGTAGGATCTTTAGGATAAAAGAAGCAATACACAAAATCACCTTCCCTTGCATCTGAGGCAAGATCTAAATATGTTAATGGCATCCAAGGTTTTGTTAAAGGTTTAGCAGGCTCTAACAAACACATATCTASATTGTCATCCATATTTTTCACTTTTGCTTCAAATGAAAGTTGTCCTTGATGATAATTAGGATATACAACATGGATTTTGTAGCGGGAGGGATCTTCAATAAAATCATAAATAGTGTGCAAAGCACAAATAGAGGCACCTCGATCATCCATAAGTCCCACGGTGCCTACAAATCTTTCTATTGCAATAGGAGATACTAATTCATTTGGCTTTGAAGTATCACACAAAAATACTCGTCCCACATGTCCAAATACCTTTTCAAACGACTGTTTCATCCACCTCGAAAATTGTGGATCTTCATGTTGTTCTTCAAGTATTGGATCATCTACAAGTAAGGGCATGCATTTTCTCTTAAAAATTAATTAGTTCATTATCATTTTTTTTTAATTACTTTTTGTGTATTAATATCATTTTCATTAGATATGATTGAAGAGTTTGAACCAATATTTTAAACTAAAATGGAATTTTAGAAGAAAAAAAACTAGAAAAATGTACAAGTAAATTGAAATTCTAGCCTACCCGATATTGGAGCAGCTCGCATAGTAATTCGATCTCCACATATTTCAACATTTTCATCTGGGGATATGAAGTGTTTTTCTYGCATGACTTCTACACACCAATTATGTGGGACACCAAATTCTTCTATTCTATTTTTGAGCTCATAGAATCGMGGCGCCTCTTTATCCCATTCTATCTTCTTCATTGCCTTCTGTTGTGGCAATTGAAGCTCTAAGACTAACATGGTGCACAATTTTGTAACCCACATTGAACTATTTATAGATATTATATTTTAGACCAAATATACACTTTGTATGTATAARAATCTCATATATAAACTTCACCACTTTGTCCATTGTATTTGTTGAGACCTTTAATATACGGACCAATTTCAAAAAGAAAAGATTATGTGTGAACAACTATGATTTTGTGTACAAGTAATGTAATTGCATCATCATGTATATCAAAACAAGCATCTACATTTTGAATCTAAATTTTCWWTCATTTTGTTTAAGGAATGYTCAMATACCTTAAGTTTAATTTATTTTAGATTTTATAATACGGTGTACTCCAGTTGTTAATCAAAATAATCAAGTTTATAAGTCTTGATGTATTRGTGAACAACATAAAAATACTTCTTTTTTTATTTTTCTTGAAATTAAAAAAGTGCTATGCATAGGGTTTCAAGAAAATAGAATACTAGATTGTAATAGACTACTTTGTAGCAACCTTATATCTAGTAAACGTACAAATTAGAAGCAAATAGGTTATTTTTTTCAAGCACAAGACAATAAAAGTTTGAGTTCACTTTTTTAATCAAGCACATAATTATAAAAATCAATTAACAAGGCCATCAAAAGCTAATATGGAGTATCATTATGCAAACCAGTAAAATAGAAATTAAATAGATATTCAATTATCAAATTCAAGGAGATCATGCAAAAGATTACCAAGTAACRTTGTAATACAAATGGTTGAGAAGGACAATGGGAAGATTCTCAAAGGAAGTTTGGAACTCTTTCGRGAGGAAATGATTTTCTATTGCAACCAACACAACAATGATGGCTGACAAGAGAGTGGCTATGATATGAGGGTGAAGTGAAGTATTCATTGGTACCATTGTATTTGTTTACATAGCAAAGATTCATGAATAAAAAAAACATATAGAGTGTGGGTTCAAGAGACATGATATGAGATGGTTAATTATTTCCAACCGTTGCATTTTTGTACACATTTTTTGAATTAGTGGATGAGATAGAAACTATAACGATTTTAACTCTATTTTCAAGTATATCTCATCTTTAAACATTATCCCTTCATATCTCAAATAAACAAATCAAGCTTCAATTGAATTTGAACCYATTTTCATTTTGGATCAAATACTCAAATACCTTGGYCAAGTTTTATGAAATTTSKTGTAAACAAAAGACTTGATGTTAGGTACAAGATTAYGTAATTTTATACAATTTTACTTCAATGAAACTTACATAGTTTTTGTTCTCAACAATCAAAATCAAGTAATGTAGATTTTTAAACAAATGAATTTGAAGTTGTTTAATTAGATTTAATGAAATACAAAAATCTTGAAAACCACTCTATGTTGATTAATAAGATGAATGTTATATGAAATTTTATTTYCAAGTCAAATATCCAAAACTTTGTTTGAAACAAAAATCTCAATGATTTTTGCAAAATCAACTTAAAAAGAAGATATAGATTATTTATGAATACACTAAAACTTTTTTTTTATTGACATTGTTCTATTCAAAATCTAAATTATAAACAATTTATATTTTTTTGTCAGATATTGTTATACCTCTTTTTACTAGATATTTTCTAAATAATGAATATGAAATGTTTTTTTTTGCTGAATTTTTGTTTATTTTCAGTCTCAATTTTTTTTTTAAATACATCTTTTTAGAAATCATTTTGGGGGGGTTTAGTCCTATTTTTGACCCAAAAATGTGAATTAGAAGCCACAAATTGGACATGTTAGAGGTCTACGAACATTGAAAGGACTCACAATGAGTTTTTATGAAAATAGCAATATGTTGGTTGCACACATGGGGTCAAAGTGACCTTCCTTTGTGCAAAGGCTATGAAGAGGGAAAATTTTCCTATATGAAATTTTTAGTTCAATGTGAGTGCAATCTTCTCTAGCAAAATAATTTTTTTTAAATAATTTTTTGAATTTTTTTGAATTATTAAAAATGAAAAGGTCCACGGACCTCTTTTTGCTATTTTCTGCTCCCAGTGGCTTCTGTAGAACTTTGTAGCACTCCATAATACTGCATAGTATTGTATAGTACTCAATTGACGGCATAGATCTGCACGTGTTCAGAATCAACGGTGTACATTGATAGGCGCGCCAATGACACATAGTTCTGATAGTAAGACTTAGTATTGCTAGTCCTATGGCCAAAAACTACGTTTTTCAGACAAAAGCGTGAAGTGTTTCTTGCAATCACCCCCTAATGTTTTTATATATTTTTTTAAATATTGAAAATTAAGTTAAATAAAGGATTTGAAAGTTTATCTTAGAGTGAAGAATCCATCACTACCTACAATCTAAAGCTCCTCATAATTTTCATGTCATTAATCCAAATGGAATGGTTAAAAGCTTTTCCAAATATATATAAATCTTGAAAATCATTTTCATGTTTTTATTTCTTAAAGAAGTGATTTTTTAAGACTATTTTTTTGTTGCTTGAAGATCAATGAAAATTACATATCTTGTAGTAACTTTTTAACCATGTGTCAAAAGTTATGAAAATTGTTGCAACTTCAAGCTACTCCTCGGACACATGTAGTATGAAAATTTCAAAGAAAAAAAAAATTCCGTTCATAGTCCGTTGCTATGTTGCCCCAAAACACCATTTGGTCCTTCAATGGTTAACCCTTGAAGGACCAACCACTGGCTGTGGAAATCATGCATTTTTTATACCGTGTGACATCATCTACATTGCAAAGCCGAACATACTCATTGGGGTCAAAGTACTAAAAAAGATCTTCTCTTTCCACTCCTAATCCCGAGGATGAAAAGTTGCAATTCTATCCAACACGATTTGATTCTCTGTCATCCAAAGGACACTAAACGTCCGTTGGGACAATGTTCAAGGGTTAAATACTTGGCACCAATATGCTCAAGTTACTTGCTATCAAGGGACAATATTCACACAAACTCTTAAAATTATCAAATAGTTGCGTTCTTTCTTGCGTTCATTAGATAACCCTGTGATGTGATATTTTTCCCCAATTGCATTCTGAATTATTCGTTTGAAAAGCAGTGTCTGTTTCAGGTGCAGATCCCTTGTAGAGGTTCGTCCATACGTACTACTGACTGCCAGTGTAGCTGGCTGGCGAAGGACATCCGAGCCCCCGACGGCTAAGCAAGACCGCTGGAGCTGCGAGCACCCAATACAGTCCCGGTGTCCCCACTCCCCCGAAATGGACGGAGGGCGGGCGGGGAACGAGGTRACGAAATTCCAACGTGACCGGGCGTGACTAAGGCACTCAACTGCCTCAGTCAGGGCTCATGAGCCTCATGACGACTGAGGATTCCCAGCTTCAGGGGACACAGGCGCGACGAAGTAGGCCGTGGAGGACGGAGAAGCTCCAGAGTCCAGACTTCAGTTCCAGCGCCGTCCGCTACAAGGTCAACCAGGCAGCCGGACGGAGAACCAGCGGCTGGTATCGAGTATCGACGGTAGCCGCCTGCCCAGCGTCACAGCCCCAGCCAAAAGAGTAGCGGGCAGACCGGCACGGCACGGCACGGCACGGCAGGCCGCGCTGGCTCCGCCCCAAGTGATTATTATTAAATGATTCTGCGGGCGAGAGACTGCCCATCAATGCGCTAGTGCCTGGTACGGCACACACGCACACGACAAGTGCATGAACCGACAGGGTCCAGGATGGAAGAAGGAAAAGCGCCTGAGGCCGGAGCCTCTCATTGGCCCGAAGCAGATGGTTCCGCAGTGCCATTTGTCTGCTGCCAGCGGCTCAGCGGCCCAGCCCCCCAATCCCTAGCGTAGTCTTTCTTTCATTAGACGCCCCAAACTATTTGACTTTCCAGACCGACAGGTTGCATGCAACACGCCAGCAGCCAGCGCCGCTGGGAATTAGCCCTCCCCAGATATGACTTCCGTTACTGTATAACTTAYACCAGAGCTCCGTAGTCCGCCGTGTCTGCGTCTGTCCACATGGAAAAGTGCATTCAGTTACCTACGACTTCCTTCATCGCCCCCGGCCCCGCTTCCCTTCCCTTCGTCAATATTCAGCTCCCTCCCTAATTTGGGTGGATTGGCCCAAGGTCGATGACTCCAGTCCCATCTTTCGCCAGACTCTAGCCGACAAGCTTTAGGGTTTTATGAGCGAGACTAACAAATCCCACAACCAGGTACTACTCCGACACTTGCAATACATTTGAAACACTGAAATGCTCCCAGGACACATCCCATACTGGGCACAGCTTCACAACAACTATCGTCTGAAACCGAGCCTTCACCTTCTACAATTTACAAATAATCTGATAACAAAAGATGATAAGACACATCGATGTTCAAGTGTACCACAAAAGCAAACAGATCAGGGTAGTCCAGCTGAAGCTAAGGTGGCCAAGGGCGACAATGCATCGAACCGACAGGGGCAAGAAATTTTATAAAAAAATGAGTGACCAAAATTGTACCCACCAGGACATGCAAGAACCCTGTTTCAATCAATATGATTTCTCAAGGCTGACAAGACATGTCAGAAAGCAGGTTATGATGCCAGGGACGATTGCACGGCCAACTCCCCGCGAGCAAGAATCCACCACCCAGGTGTAGTCCCCAACATTCACAGAACAAGTATGGCGACTCCGACCCAGACCCTGGGCAACCAAGCTGCGGCAGGCTCACGCAGCATCCGCTGTTCCCTACCACCGGTACTCTGGTTAACGGAGATCCTGTAATTTACCTGGCATTCTGGCTGACCCAGCCTTTCGGGGTACTCGCCCTTGCCCCGCGCCACCGCCGCTGCCTGCACACACACCGCACACCATCAACACCACGCGCCTGCTGTTCACGACACTATTCGCATCAACTGTGCACCACACAGAATTAGGTTTCTGCGCCGTCCCTGCCACTCACACCTATGCACGGCACGGCACAGAATCCTACCAATTTGCGATTCGGAGGATGATTGAACCGGCAAGTCATCCCGAACCCGCACAATCCCGTGCGCATGTAGTACACACAATCCGGCTCGCCCGGCCGTTCGGGGTACGACCCCTGCCCTCCATCCATGCCCTCTGGCCCCTGCATCGCTGTCGGCCACACGGCTTCTGCAACGCCCACGGCCCACCCCAGCACCACCAGATGCAACAACGTCAGTGTCCCATTCCCGGCATTGGATGCATCGCAGCTCACCGCCACGCCATCGCCACTCCTGCCCTACGACGGCGGCTAGACGTGGCAGCAGTGCGCGCCAGTACAATCCTGGCACTTTCACTCGGACATTTCGATTGCAAAGCTACAATCGTCCACAAGCCTAAGATTGATTCTCAACCCTGCCTGCCGTGGACAGTCGGACATGGACAAACACTTCGAAAATTGCTCTGCGCAGATGCTTCTCGCGCCAGCCACCGTCACACAGCCGGAGTCCAACCCACATTGCTGCGTGGGCAGCGCAGAGATCTACACTAGCCGACCACACAATTAACGGGTAGAAAGCAGCGGCCGTCACAGCAATCGGCCGCGGACGACGAACCCACAACGAAACTCCGAGCTGCAGCTCGCTGGCCTCCTCGACGAGGAACGAGATCTAGACACTCTCATCGACAGTCGACACACTTACGACCACGCAATTCATCAAATTGACGCGACGGAGCTCCGCCAACACTCCCTGCGAACGGAATCCGACGCTTCCCTACCGCGATGGGCAGAATTTGAGCTCCCACATGCAAAATCAAAGTTCCGCCAGAGGCCAATTCGCTCTCTCCCGATCCAATTGCACCGCACCGATGCGAACCGCATCGGACCCAGATGCCGAATTGCGCATCGGAAGCCGGTCAGGCGTCGTCGTTGCGTACTCTTGCCGCGGGCGCCACCCGCCTAGACGTCATGCATCGCCACTAGCTAGGCTAACCCCCAACCACCCAGCAAATCGCGAAATTGGCACTACCTTCTGAAGCCGAGTCCGCCCCGGCTGCGTCCAAGCCGCCCCCCGGTGGCGATCGCTGAGCAGCCAGGCCATGGCGCTGCCAGTCGTCGTAGAATGGGAGGCTGGCCGCACCCCCAGATACGATGTTGGAGGCCGGCGATGATTCTTCAGGGYCTGCAAAGGAGGAAGGCGCCCCTTTGGCTGGCGCATAGTATTCCATCTAGCATGCCCGCTCGGGATGGCGTGATGCCCACCCCTGGTTAGCTCGCGCAAGGCCCCCTCGAAATCGAACGCCGCGCCACAGGCAGACCAGACGCCGGGGCGGGCTTCGTAGCAGTCGACTTCCGGGAGGAGGAGCGGAAGCTGGAAACGTGTCGGGGGGAGGCAGGCAGGGGATGATGAAATGGGGAGGGAGGAGACGGACTGCTGCTGCTACTGCTGGGAATGGAAGCGAGAGGGGAGATGGCTATGGCGAAGGCCCATTCAGTCTTTCGGCAACGAGCGAGCGAGGTGTTCTGCAGCAGGTGAGTTCGGCAGCAGCTCTAAGTTCTCTTCCAACAAGGAAACAATGGCAAAACAGCAGAGCACAGCGCAGCACAGAGCAGCGCAGCACCGGCATCCGTGCAGCAGGCAACAAGTGCGCGTGAAGAAGAATGGGCGGAAGGGTGGACCCTTGGATGTCCAGGCCAGCACCCAGCACTAAACTATTGCTGGCATAGCAGCTTGGTGGTGGTGGTGGTGGTGTGACCAGTGTGGACGAGCAGGGTGACGAAGACGAGACCCCTGCTGGCTGGCATTGGTGGCGTGGAGATGGTGGACGCTCCTGGGCTTGCATCYCCTGACGCACTGAAGTGACGGCAGAGGAGGGCCCTTCAGTTAACTTAATATTCCGTTCTCAGCCCTAACTTAAATCTGTTCCATACAAAGCGCACCGCAATCCGAACGTAGAAATCGATGAGTTTGGGCCTTTGAGTTAGGGTAATTTAACTTATTAGTTATTAGATGCCCTACTCCTGTTGTTGCTGGCCCTTTTATTTCACCCCTAAGCGTGTAGACTCATCTGCAGAATTGGCGATTTTGAATCGTTATAAGGTACTATTTGGAAGAATATTTTGGAATTTAGATGGAAGTAAAAGTTGTAGAGTTTGAGTTTTAGATTCTATCCATACGGTTAGATTCATCAATGCTATCACCAATATTTTTCTATAAATTTTGAAAGGAAAAATTCAAATTTCCTTGTGAATTCAACTACAAGTAAAATATTTTCATTTTTGAGTAAATTTTGTTTGAAAGGATTTGAAATGAGGTTCTTTTGACATGGTGATTTTTTGGAATTTTTTTGTTCTTTGATTCTATAACCTTGTTTTTGCAATTCCAAGTTTGAATTAGAGTCAATGCAAGTCAACCACTTGACTATCTTCCAAATTTGTAATTTTAGAAAAGTATATGTGCTCTAGTAACACCAAATCCAACCCTTGGAAAAGACCACAACATCATACAGTATCTCCAAAAATTAGGATGACTTTCATCCAAGTTGTAATGAGAAAGAAATCTAATTTTCAATCTATATATTGTCTAAAAAGTGGACGTCGGAGCGCTCTAGGGTTCAAATGTGTAACTTATATTGTACTGAGTAGTGAAGATCAACATCCCCTACCATATAATCTATCAATCCTAGAACACTTCGAGGATGAACAGATTCAAACTGAAGTTTCATTCTTCTAACTACTTGGATAAAAGTTCTTCTAATTTGTGGAGATACTATATCAAGTTGGTGTTCTATCCAAGTGTTGGATTTGGTGTTACTAGAGAGCATATGTATTTAAAATTACCAATGTGCAAGTACGTTAAATGGTTGACCAACCCAAATTGCATTGACTTCAATTCAAAACTGGATTTGCCAACATGAGGTTTTAAATTTTTTAAACTCAAAAATAAAGTAAAAAATCACCATGTCAAGAGAACCTCATTTAAAATCCATTAAGCAACATAAATTTGAAATTTAAGAAAAGTAAACAAATCATCATYTTAGACTAAAAAAGGCCACAAAACTAATTATTCTTGATATGTTTTCTATAAAAATGAGGGATTCATGAAAGATGTTTTCCATGGAATATTAACCAAAACATTAAAAATTGGATGTAATCCACGTAGCAATAGTAAAGATTTTGTAGACCTTATGACTTTAAAGTCACATCTTTACTACATAGACTATTTTTTTTTATTGTAGATTTATCAATAATTTTTCAACTTTACAAAGTTTAATAAATTAGTACAATCAAGCACAAGTKTATTAATTCCTSAAGGCCTWGCAATTTTTTTACAATGAATGTTTCTAATGAATTGTCCCACTTTGATATCTTTTTGCTCATCTACGTGCTTGAAATTTGTAATTCTAACCTTACAAAAATAAAGAATATTTTTTCKTACATGCATAAAATTAATTTGAAATAATATTGGCCATTGGATTTTTAGATTATAACAACTWTGGATCATCARTTTATAGGCCTAAAGGTAGCTTTGGGGGATGAATCATTATAAGAAGATGAATAATGCTTTCTCACCTCCARAAAAAAATATATGGWAATGTAAGGCAAATGTAGTATTTTTARYTTWAAAAAATAAAAAATAAAARATTCTYTCAAATTTGTACACATTTTCAARTAAGAGGAGTAGAAAGCCCAAATTGTCCAAATTGGATTTTACAAAATTCTAAAAGTTTAAGTAAAAATGTATTTTTTGAAATTTATTAATTTTTATTTTTAGAATTTTTTTGGAACATCCTAAAARAACACTTGAATACATTCTAATTATATTTTTTTAAACACATAGATTGAACCTTGTATATTTAAAATTAAAAAAAATTAAAATTAAAAAAAATACTCCAAGCTTAGATTGTTKATGCAATATAAAGACTATAAATGTCTAAAAAAATGTCTTTTTCCATCCCAAATATTCTTTTCATTGGAAAAATTATGTTTGCTTCCTTTCTATTATACAACATTTCCTTAATAAATTTTAAAATTCTTTTAAAAATGGAAATTTAAAAAATTAGAAACGAAACAAGGAAGTCAACTTGTTGCTCTACAAGATCCTCTTTTACAAAATATTGAGATTTATTTACCCTACCAAGAATTTGCAATTGAAAAATTGGAAACATCACTTTGTGCCTTCTTGGTCTTTGAGGGGCTAAGTAAGTTCATTAGCATAGTCCTAGTACTATTAGTAAATCTTTAGGAAATGACATTTTAGGAGATTTTGAGTAAAGTTTGATTGAAAATCTATGTGAAAATCTACACTAGTAGAAAATTCGGATTTTCTATTGATTTGGTCGTGTTGATCCGGTCACTTTTTGACAGAAATTTGTTGATTTCTATCAAAAAGTGACTAAATCAACATGACCAAATCAACAAAAAAATTGAATTTTCTACTAGTGCTAGTAAATTTTTAYTTATAATCTCATGGAAGGTCATTACTTAAAGTCTTACTCGTAGGACTATGTTTAAAAACTTAGTTACACTTCATCTTGCGGTAGTGAATTTATTTATGAAAAAATATACTTTTCTAAATTTTCCAAGAACTTTGCCAATAATGTATGATTTGTGATTTATTCATAAATCTTATAAATTTTGCCTTCAACAAAATCCATCATTCAAAATTTTTTATTTAACCTTTTTTATAATTTTCCAAAGGTAGTCTTTTTACTAAGAGCCAAATATTGTGCAAACCCAATTTTTAGCCAATAAACACCTTAGAATTTGACTTTATACTTGAAATTTTGAATTCAAGGATTTCTAAGAGGAAGAAATGATGTACAACACTTTTGTTGTGTTTGTGCACAAACTTTGTATACTTTGGATTTTGTATCAACTCCATTTTGTAGTTTTGGCACAAATTTCGAAGTATCTTTGGTCAAAACTAATCACATCCAATTGTTAAAAACACCATATTATGAGTTGTCAAAGTTTAGAAAAACAATTTTGATTTTTTTGAAAATCAACTTGTATGAAGAGTTTATTCATTCATAAGATTGAGATTGAGTTTATAAGGCATACTTAGGCAAGTGAATCAAGAACTACATATTCCTTTAAGAGGATAGAATTTATGCTAACAACAATTTTTGAATGTCYTTGTTAAATAGGAGTGGGCCTTGTACAATGTATGTTACTATGTTTATAGAAGTTTGAGTTAAAAGTATGAAAATGTTATAGGTTTAGCTAGTGAGGTGATGTTTGTATTACAAATGCATCATATTATTRAACACATAATAGTTACATATGTGGAAGTAGCATTTTGTTGAAGTTTTGGAGTTGTTTTTAGCCTTGAAGGTTTCATGAAGGTTAAGTGATTTTTGGATGAATTTTTATTAGAGTTTAAGGATTATGAAATTGATCAAGTTTTATAAGATTAAGTTTTGTATGATCAATTGATTATACAAAACTCATCCATAACTTAAACTTACAAAAAAATTGAAAAATAAATAAATTTACATTAGTTTTCAGTTTCTTTATACTTTCTAAGATTTCTGAATTTTTTTTTTTTTTTTTTTTTGAAATTCAAAATTTGAGACCAGCAGTCGCTAGATCCCTATGCAGGGAACAGTTTCAGGGAACACCCCCGAAACAGGCTCTTGCGGGGCTAAAAAAACATCTAATGAGTGGTATTGAATAGTTTGTTTTATTGTTGATTTCTATAGTTTAGATTCTAAAGTCATGATATAGAGAGATTTTTTGCAAGGCCTCTCAATTGGTGATTTGAAATGGTTTAGCCGATTCTTAGAGTAAAAATGGTATACTTTGTATGTATTAATTATCTTTGAAGCTATGGCTAAAATTGAAGCCTAGACAAAACAAGTGTAATGAAACTAGGATGAAAATAACAAAATGAAGCCACAATAGAAATGGTAGAATGAAGACAAAGATGAAAATAATGGAATTTTTAAGTTGCATTACTAAAATTAAAGTTTAAACAAAATCAACGTCTTTTCAATTAAGGAAGTTGAAATGTTTTTTGGGAGAACCAATTCAAACTTCTCAAAACAAAGGCGGAATAATTTAGAATTAATAAAAGAAAAAATTTGAAGGTTATGGAGGCAACAAATGGGAGTTACAAAAACGGGTAGACTAAGGGGTTTATCCCAACTCCTTAGTTGCAAAGTGGGGCTTTTTGTATTGATAAATATAGGATTGTCCTTTGGCAATTGGACAACATGCACCTCTAAAATCCACCATAATGAGTTCCGAGTTGCCGAGACTTCCATGTCAATAGACTTACAATCATGAATAGACAAGCTTAATATTAACATTTTTTCAAACTTTATTTTGCAACTGTCTATGATTATAGTTTTAGTGTTAATTTTTGAGGACTATAGTTTTAGTGTTAATTTTTGAGAGATGTCCTTATGTGTCTTCTGTTAATCATAAAAATTTCACGATTTTTATAAAAAATTGAAATGACCATAAATTTATGAGTAAAAATGAAACAATTCATATCAAATGCAATATATGCTAAAAAAATATCTCAAATTTTTTCATAGGTGTATATTTTAGTAAAAAACATCATGGTATAATTTATTTTTTATGGTATCATTTTATAATTGTAAAACAGTACAAGCAATGTCCTATGGTTATGGGCCCAAAATTCAAATAAATATCATCCAATAGTATATCTTAGGAATTTTCTAAAATTTAAAATTGATGTAAAAACTAAACAATAAGTTTCATTTGATCACAAAATTACTTGAATTAAAAAACTCAAAATAACACTTTCACAACTGAAATGCAAATAAAGTGAAAAGAGCATAAGTTGCCTAAATACACTACATGGATTTTTTCATTTTCCTTATATAAGAATGTTGMACATATTACTAGGAAAGAATATTCAACACCATTCATTAAAAATGAAATCAAACAAGCCTTCCAAAAAACAATTCTATTAGTTGAGCTTTCCCTAAATCATTCAAAGTATACTATTTCTTGCAAGTTTTTTAAGGTTAACCTAAATATTTTGAAAACACAATTCAAGAGTTAATTATCAACCTCTCCAATAGGAAAAGTGGTTTGCCAAAATTCTAATCTACGGTTTAATCCTTGAAAGATTAATTTACAAGGATTTCATACAAGAAGTTGTTTTTCTGAATTGTGAATATAAAATTGTTCAAATAAACATTTGGAATATTTGGTGGTATGGTTAATCCTTCATTTATATCATATAGGTTGCATACCTAGCTTTCATACCATTGTATGGTCCAAGAGGCTAAAAATACTAGGATTGCAATAGAAGCAAGGTAGGGTGCTTGTTCAAGCAAGGTGATCATTAAAAGCCCTCTTTTCTATTTTGCGTGCTCAAGTTACAAAGATGCTCTTGCTCACTAGAGCTTCCTAATTTTAATTTTAGTTGTGGTTGCCACATTCCATTATTGAGTTTGCCATAGCTCCAACTTTCTAGAGAGTTTGGGTGTGTCTCTTTTAGTTCAGTTTTTTTATTGCCTTATGTTTGGAGGCCATTTTAATGTCAAAAACAACTCAAAATTCCCATTTTTGCTACATTCATCCGAGAAAAAAAAATCAAAATCTAACCATAAAATCTTATACTCACTTGTCTGAAATCATGTGGTAAAAATCTCATGAAATTTGATTGTACGGATTGAAAGATATGAGCATTTAAAGTTGGAAAAGGAGGTTTTTTAAACGCTGGCTTGCAATTTCAAATGACTTCAATTGTGCTTTGTGGAAAAGTTTTGCTCTAAAGACTTTGAATTAAAAATTTTAGTCTTTAAGAATTGAGTCTAGAGTTTAGGATGAATTTTTTTTTTAAAAGACTTGATTTTTGTTCTTTAAACGATTCCTAAGTAGAAGCCGGTTTAAGATTGAACAAAAAACAAAATTGTTAATAACTCTAGGATGGGATCGAAACCATGAATATTTAAATCTTGAAATTTTTTAGTGTGTAAAATTTATATTAAAAAGATTCAAAGTCAAATAAACTAGTCTAGATATGTACAAAAAAATTTGTTTTCTTTATTTTAAATGCATATATCTTGCGATTTGTGCAGTCAAAATTTTTGAAATTTATTCCACACATTTTCATGCTAGTTAGGAGTAAGATCCTACTGTTAAATGCTCCCAAATAATGATTTTCCAATTTTTTACTTTTTGCAATAGAAATGATAGTTTTGAGTGTCTTTTGGCAAAAAAAAGACCTTGGTCCTTTTGGAGTTAAATTAATGTTTAGTAGAAGGCAAATGTGTGGGAGTAAGGAACCCGTGGACGGATAGAGTAAGAATAAAATAGATAAAGAATAGGGTAAAATTCTCATTTTTTTGGTATGTAATAAAAAGTAGAGCCATGTACGTATGAATATGGGCTTAGTCACTTTTCGGTTGCGTAGGAGCGATTATGGAAGTTCCGTAACCATTCCAAATCAGATCCAGAAATCTAGATGAGACCAGATAGGGGAGACTTATGGCCTATAATTTCGACGTAGGAATCTAGGACATCGTTACGTATGGTATAACGGCTCTTTCCTTGACAGAACCGTTGACAGAGCGATGGGTACTTACACCCTCCCCCATTTCTCTCTCTTCCTCTTTTCTTTCGCAGTATTCCTATGCATGTATAGTGGAGAGAAAGAGTGGTGAGAGAGTGTTTGTAACAATAGGGTTGGTGAATCCGCATGGATCCAACTTTTTCTATTAAAATTCCATGGCAAAAAGGAGTAGCCGGAAGAATACAGCTACAGCAGAGATGGTTTGTCCTACCATCCTCAAGGAAGCAAGCATCCGGAAGAAACCGGACGAGGAGTTAATGGGGATAGGATGCTACGGATTGATTAAGAGACTGTGGAGCCTCAAAAATGAGGACACGATTCAGGAGCTCATCACTAGAGCTCCAAATCAGTATGGGAGAACAGTAAGGGGTCGACCACAGACTTAGACAGAGGATGCGTGGACGGAAGTATACAGATTCACAAAATCTGGATCCGGACTAGCCTTTGAAGCAGATAAATTTTTAGTAGGAAAATTTATGAATCTAGCTCACGCCAAAGAGGGTTATACTATGTGCKACAGTGCAAACGAGAGGCACAGACGGGTGTTGGAGTTCCTAATTCCAATTTTGTACCTGTACAAGCCGACCCATGTTACAGTCACAGTAGCCAACACCATCTTTGATGCGATAGAAGAAAGATTGGTACACTAGGGGAATTAAAGTCATTGCGGGGATAGTGTCCATACTAGCGAATCACATAGGGAAGGGGAAGCATAGCCCTATCGGTCCCTATCTCTTCCACCTTTACCATCACAACGAGGTTCTAAAGGAAGGAGAGTTGATAGAGTGCAAAATCGGATTGGAAATCTTGAAATACGGCCTCATGAGTGAAGTGGAGGGGGAGCAGCCGAGATCCAAAGGAGAAGAGCTCAAAAAAGCGGAACTTCTAATCAACCGAGGGGAGAAGAAGAAAAGAAAATCCACCGATCCAGCCTCACGGAAGAATCTATTGGAAAGCAGTTCGGAAGGAATTGTAGAAGGACTAAGGAAGAAGGAAAGTGTGGCAGAATTCTACAATGCTAGAGTCGAGTGGGTGATGAAAGCAAGGGCGTATGATGACACCTTTGCAGAATTCCTGGTCAAAATTTCAGAGGAGCTAGTTATTGAGCCGGATTAGGTCATAGAAGAAATACGACGTCGACTGGGTCTGAAAGTGATTAGAAAGAAAGAGGAGAAGATTCGGAACCTGAAGAAAGAATGGGACGACTTCCAATCTCGGGTGAATTGGGTAGAAGGGGAGTTGACAGCGTCAAGACAAAAAGAAAAGAAGGCACTCCACCTCGTAAAGGGTTATCTTAATTGGTGGTAGAATTGGCGGATGTCGTTGCCAAGGTTGCCCTCTTGGATGCCTGGCTAACTAAAAAAGTGCTTATAACTGAATCGAAGGTGGTGACCATTCTAGTGGATTTTTCATCCCGGATGGAAACCATATCAAGCGAGATGCGCCATTTGTTGGAACGGCTCGATTTGAATTAACCAATGGACTTCTCTCAATTTTTGGAAGTACCACTTGTAGAGGGGACTCCGGATATGTAGTCTCCACTAGTGCCAACGTAGTTGTAACCGGAAGGACTGAAGGCCCTTCTACCTCAATCAGTAGGACCTTAATGTCAAGCGTAGCTGGAATGGGAAGGCAAGAAGACTGTAGCTGAGCCGGAAAGGAGACTAGAGGGGAAGAGTGTCTCGGCTTTACCTAAAGTTTTCGGTCCACCAAATGCTCTAGCTTTCTACCCAACTCTGACAAGCGTATTTAAGGAGCCAAGACTGCCTGTCTGGTCTGATCTGTTTGGCCGGATGGGAGTCTTGAACCCAACCTGGACTCATCCGAAATTTTTTGACTATATGCGGTAGGCTATGCCATGGAGAAAGAGCACAAAGATTGTGTTGGAGGATAGTCCCCAACATCCGACATAGAAGAAGAGGTTTGGATCATCGAGAAGTCAAAGGAGGACAAGTTTGAATTCGGAGAGGAAAAAATGGATGATGAAGATTCACCCACATCAGTGACATGGAAGATTAAGACCCGGGTGGTAGAAAAAGGACTTTGGTCACAACTCCAGTCACGACTCCAGTTACGACGACTATCTGGATGCCATCGAGTCTGGTGGGCAGTAATTCAAAGAAGGCAAAAAAGGGAAAGTAGATGGAATGAATTTTAGTTAATTAGGGTTTGATTTTCAATTCCGAAACGGGTTTCCAAGCCTTGCCCAGGTTCCGAATTTTTAGGATCTCATGGGTTTGATGATGGGTTTGATGATGGGTTTGAAGATACTCAAAAGATCAAACCCATTAGATTTCAACATGGTCATTTGATTTGTTGCTCAGATTTCCAGGCCGGCTTTTTGCTTTTGCTTTTGGGTTTTCAAGGGTAGGCAAGTCTGTTGCCCTCCCATTCCATCCTAGCATCTTTCAATTATCTATTGTACCCTTTTTGTTAATCTGACCCATCAGTGGGCATTCTGATTTTTACTTCAATTGTGAGAGTTTCTACCTTGGTTGTTTGCTTGAGAGTGGAAGTGTAAGAAAGACTGAGAGAAGGGGGAATCCGGATCTTGGAGGACTAGGTCAGACTGTGGGAGAGCGTTTGTGCTTAGGTTTTAGGTTTGTGAAAGTGAATTTGACCATGGTGCCTTTAAATGACCGGAACAATAATCTGGTGAGAGAAGTGGTGCGGATGCGGGTCCGAAATTAAGTTGATTATGTGTGGAGGTAAGCGACTACCAGTGGAAATCCCCACACACTGRAAGATCTACCAACCACTAGATCAATCTAACCTCTAGAGAACAATATCCTTGTTGGATTCCGGGTGTCTTTGATTTGTCGTTGTAGTGGGARAAGTGGGAGATGGATCTGAATGGCCTACTTTTCGGATAGGCCATATGGGAAGTTGTGAGGGTATTTTTTTATTGATCCTATTGCATTACTATGTCATCAGTGTTAGTAATTTTGTCTACAAAAGAAGGATTGTGAGACAAGTGGTGAGTCCGTACCCCTTTATAAGATCAAAGGCGGATCCTCTTAGGGTAAAACAGAGGCATCAAAAACTAGTTAAAGAAGAGAAAACGTAACCGGAAACTGGAAGAATCCGGATCTGGATTGGATTCCGGAAGGATATACATCCGAAAGAAAGAGAACGGTGGAGGGAAAGATAAGGGAGTTAATCCGGATACCGTAAACTTGCAACAACATACTAGGATCCCCTGGAACAATATTCCGTGCCATCTTACAATGTTTGGGTGTTATGAAGGTATTTACGCGTAGATTGCGTGTACGACAAAATGTGAAGTAGAAGGAAAGACTAAATCCTATAAAAAACAAAATTTTAAAATTTATGTTTCAAGTTTCTATGGTTGTTGACTATTTTGAAYTATTTTGAGCTTTGTAGTGCATAATTTTCTCCTAGGGATACCAATTGAAAGGAAAATTACATTTTTAAAAAGGTTATTTGTTCATCCATCTTCAAAAAAGTTTCAAAAAATTGCACCAAAAATTGAAATTGCATAATTGTTATTAATTAGTTATAAAGTCCCAATCGTTCTCTTGAAAGACATTTGGCAATTTAGAATTTTAGATCTATCTATGCTAGAATTTTTTTTCGATTTTCCAAACTCTGGTTAAAACAACTTGATAAGCTTTATTTTAATAACTGAATTGAAATTAGAGAAAGAGCATTTTCATGGCTAAATTACACTACATAGATAGCATAGCCTTTTTCAAAATATAGTGTTTTCACTAGTTGTTTCGTTGAACGGATTTTCGGGTTTAGGTGTCAAGTTGTCCATCTAATGTCGCATGTTGTATATGACGAGCGTCGCGTGTATTGGAAAAATTTGAGGTTGCCCACATCCAAGGCCGCCCAACTTTTCAAAATTTTCTATCCCAATGAGCAGAAAATTTCACTCTACGTGGAAAGCCCAAACCACATCAGTATAGGCGACTGCGGGTCAAAAATTATAGAAATTAGGTAAAAATATGATTCATGTAGGATGAATATTTGCAAATATTATAATGGGGGAAGTATTTATTAACTCTTTGTCCTTGATTTTTTATTTTAAATATTAAAGTGACAACAATCTTTGAAGATTGTCAAATATAGAAAGTGAAGTCTTCAACTCTTTACTTTTATTTTTTATTTGTAAAATCAAAACAGAAAATAAATCATAACTAGGAGGACTTTTGGAAAAATTAAAAAAAAATTAAGATTCAGATTATTCACTTAATCCTCCATTCTTTATTCTGAATTTTTAAATGAATGTCAATGTGACAAAAAACAAATAATACTTGAGTAGAGTGAGTCATTGAAAATTGTGAAAAATAAATGAAAAAGTTCTAACCAAAATCTCCACTTTTTAGTTCTTGTTTTTAAAATCAATTAGTAAATAATTTTTTATTAGGTGTCTAAAATAATTGCAAGAAATAAATAGAAAAGCTTTTATTCAAGTATCTACCTTTTTTTAAATTTGTTTAAATCAATGTGATAGATAGTACATGAGAAGGATGATTATTTGTGAATTGCAAAATAGAAATTGGATACATTTTTACTTCAATCTTTTTCACATACATTTTATTTTTAGATCAAAGTAGCAATTAGCAAATAATACATGAATAGTATTATTGATTGAAAACTGTGAAAAAAACTTGGGGTATTGAAATTTCTACCTTTTAATTCTTATTTTACAAAGCAACATGACAAATTATTCTAAATGGAAAAGACTCTTTAACAATTGCAAACGTTACATGGAAAAATTGTTAATTAATTTTCCAAGCTTTTATTCTTTTTTTAATACAATGTGACCATCAATATATAAATAAATTGATTTTTTTAAGATTCCAAAAAAAAATTAGAGGAGAGCTTATACTTAAAACTTTTCCTATTTATTAATTTGTAGAATCAAAGTGACAAATAACTTATTATTAAGAATTCTTTTGGATCATTGTCCAAAATAAATTAAATGATCTTATTTAAATCTCCACTATTTATTTTTATCATTAGATCAATGTTACAAATAATATATGGATTTCATGATTTTTTGGGGATTACAAAATGAATATGTTCATACTTCAATGCCCATTTTTAAGGCCACAAAGATAAGGTTAACTTAGATGAACAAGGAGAGGTGGGTGCCCGAGAAAGAGTATAAAAGGACACTCATTTTTCTCTCTCACAACCCCCTTTTTGTGTAATTAGTTCCGTTGACTCCAATTCATATGGGATTGTGGCATTTTTAGCCACAAACCTTGCAATGTTGTTTTTTGGGGCACATTGGGCCGTTGTTGTTTTTCCAAGCTTGGGAGGTCTTTGTGGGTCCCTTGCATCTTGATTGTGTGTAGTACTAACCTTTCCAAGCTTGAGCTTGGAGGCTTTTTACCTTACTATGTTACTAAAACGTTGTATGTTCTACCTTCGAAGAACCTTTGTTGTCACTTTCCTTGTTTTGTTGTGTACTAACCCTAGAGAAACCCTCCATATGACTGGTGCTGCCGCTTTGAGGGGCCTTTAGTTTAAATCGATAGTGATAATACCCCCCGTCATGAGCCCTTTGAGTGTTGGAGATTCTTTCCTTTCTTTTTGTTGTACCTGGGTCGTTGCAAGAAAGGGCGTGCAATTTGCGTAGCATTTTTTACAGTATTCATTTTTTATTTTGGAAGTACTTTAAAATTAGAAAAACAATTTTAAAAAAAAATAAAAAATATGTCTCACGTATGAACCTCTACAAAGAGGGTACCCTGGGAAGGAAAACCATAGGAAAATTCTCTAAGTAGGAAAACTAGAAAAGTACAAAATTTCATGAAACTAATTGTTGTCACTGTAATTTCACATTTTAATTTACAAAAAATAGGAAAATATATTTTTTTTAACACTAAAAATTGGCTAGTATTTTGGGAAGAGTTGATGGTAATGAGATTTCACCAAAAAAATGATCTAAGAACCATCTTCAATGTTCAAAAATGGCGCGCAATGAGAGTGTTGTTTGTACTCATGTGGAGGACATAAAATAGCATATTTTCAAATTTCCTTTGGTAAGTGCATGATTTCTCACTATTTAACTAGGCCATGAAAGTTTCAACTGTAGATCATTAAATTTGGAGACTTGTAACGTAGTAAAAGCCCCAAAACCTCAAAGTGTGACAAATTAACAAAAACAATTTTTAAATATAAATTGATTTTTTTTAATTTAAAAAAATAAAAAATCTGATTACCATAAAGTTAGACATGTTCAATAAAAATTTCATGTTCATTGAATTTGTGCTTCAAAAGTTATATCCCAAATTAACAAGGTCACTTCATTTGTGACGGGAAATAGTATCACCATTTCTTGCAATCACCCTCCTAATTGTGATGTRGTATTTCTTGGGGAGAGACACATGGATATGAGGGTAGTGGGTCCCAAAAAAATTAGGAGTTAGAAGTTAGCAAGAGAGTGAGAAGTGATTAGCGTGAGATAGGATGCAAGTGAAGGACTCTAGTGATTTGAAGTGTGAGGCTTGCATTGAAGGCAAGCAAACAACGCAACCCTTTCCAAGCGATGGAGCTACAAGGGCCGGCAAGGTGTTGGAGATTGTGCACTCAAATGTTTGCGGTCCTATCAAAACCACTTCTATGTGCGGTGCAAGGTATTTTTTTTACCTTCATTGATGATTTTTCAAGGAAGATATGGGTGTTATGCACAAGTGCAAGAGTGAGGAATTTGAGAGGTTCAAGGCATGGAAGACACTTTTGGAGAACAAATCAAGGCTTAAGGTGAAAGTGTTGAGATCGGACAATGGAGGGGAGTACACGTCCAAGGCCTTCGAGGCATTTATAAAGGACCATGGCATTCAACACCAAACTTCAGCCTTTTACACTCCACAACAAAATGGTGTGGCGGAGCAAGCAAAACGCACACATGTGAAGACGACTTGTGCCATGTTTGCATGCAAAAGGCCTCACATATGACCTTTGTCTTGGATGTTATTTAGCAATAAGTATCTTTACCACCAAAAATGGGGTAAGATGACACGAAATATCGTCCCAGGAGACTCTAGTTGTATTGTTATAAGTTCCAGTTATCCGATTTTTAAGACATTTACCTTTTTCTCTCTCTCTTCTTCCTAACCCTCGAAAGTACGGATCCGGTATTATCCCAAATCGGATTCCGGGTTCCTTCCTTTCCGGATTCCGGTTGGTACTCTTTTGACAACTTGGTTTTTGTTACCTCTGTTTTACCCTCAGAGGGTCTCTTTTGATTGTTTTACAAGCGGTTGGGACTCACCACTTTGGTTACACACGGTTCCCTTCTAAACTTCACTAATCTTCATACATCAATATAAGTAGCAATAAGCCGTTCCGGAACTTCTCTCACAGCTATCCGGATTACCGATCCGGGTAGTAGGTCACTCAGAGCCGTTTCTAGCACACCTCACTACAACGACAGAATTAAGGATACTCCGGATCCATGCAGGGATTGCTCTCTAGAGGGAAAAGCTAAACCAGAGACTGGCAGACCTTCCGGTGTGGGGGAACTTCCTCAGGCGGTCGCTAATCTCCGCATGGAACTCAACCAATTCCGGAATTGCCTTCTCTATCCCAACACCCGAATTACCGTTCCGGTAGTTCAAAGGCACCACGCTCGAGACCTCAGTTCACAGCTTTCCTCACTCGGTACGAACGTTCACAAGACACAGACTGGAGTTCCTTCAATTCCGGATTCCCCCTCCCTCTTACTTCCGACTGATCCACCCACACTCAAGTGATCCGAGCAAATATAACACACTCCGTAGGTGAAAACAATTCAGCACTTAGCACTGATGGTTTAGATTTAGCCTTGATGGAAATACAAAGTAGATAGATAAAAATGCAAGGTGAAAATAGCAGGGCAACAGGCTGCCTGTCTTTAAAACCAAAATCCAAAATAGAAAACGAGCCGCCCGAAAACCCAGGCAGCCAATGAAAATACCAACCGAGATTGCCGGAAGATCAAACTAACTTCCTAAAAATAAAACCCGGATCCGGGCCCAAGCTTGGAAATCCGATCCGGTTCTACAAAACAATCCGGGACTAACTGGATCTGAATTCCTAACCAACTAACTCTTCCGGGTCTTCTTTGAAATGCTCACCAATAAACCTAATGGCACCCGAGTTGTTGCCTTTACCGGAGTGGTTTCTGGTGTCGACACAGGTGTTGTCCTGGTGGTGGCCCGGGTTTGAATCTTCTGGTTCACCGGAGGTGGTGAAGCATCCTCGTCCGTTTCGTTGTCGTTGTGAAACTCCTCCTCCTCCGACTTGTTGAGGATCTTTGTATCATCCTCCTATTCGTCCTCAGATGAAATCTCTGTGCGGATCGGCAACCTGGAATCAGGTCGTTCCAGGCTGACCTTCCCCAGATCAAAATCTTCCGGATGGTCCTGAGCCGGATTTGTCTTGCCCATCCGTAACATGAGATCCGTCTTCAGTTGCTCTGTGGGTGTCCTAAACACCTTGCTCTGCGCTGTGCTCCCTACTACAGTTTGGCCAGGGCGAGTACTTCCGGAAGTTGTCTCCATGGATTTCCCTTTACCCTTCTGACCGGACTCGTTACTGGCCCTGGAGCTTGTATGACCCGCCCCAAGGTCTCTTGGTTCTACCACATTCGACAGCAAGGTCGTAAATTCCTGTGTCTCCACTGGTTGGGTATTTCTCTGCGTCGGGGTCGTTCCGGTGGTTGCAGGAACTTCCGGAAGTTCCGGAAACTCGCTGAAGTGCATGGGCTTCTTTGGATCCATCTGATCTAACAGCCCCGCATCTCCGTTAACGTCACTTCCATCCGGGCAGAAAAATCCACCAGTATCGTAATGACTTTGGATCCGGTTACGGTATCCTTGGTGATCTGGTTGGTGAACAAAGTAGCCCGGTTTATCGTATCTGCCGGTTCCGCCACCAATCTGCTTATCCCCTTCACGAGGTGCAACGCATCTTTCTCTCTCTGCCGGGAGGTTGTCAACTCCCCTTCCTGCCAGTTCATCTTGTTCTGCATTACTTCCAACTCCTTCCGAAGTCTCACAATCTCTTGGTCCCGTGCCTCGAGAAGTTCCGGTGAAGGTCGATTCCGGATCGCCTGTAACAACCCGTGGGGGTCACATTGCAATTCATTGGTTGCATCGATGAGCAAATCCGCATATGCCCGGATATACCCATTCGCCTTCACCACCCATTTGGTGCCTTCAAGGTAAAACTTGTCTAACTCTGTTCCGGAATCTGGCTTCTTCGATGGATCATCCGGACTACTCTCCGTCAGGGGTTTCCGGGATCCCGGATTGGTGGATTTCCGCTTCTTTCCCTTCCTCTTATCCTTCAGCGGCTCCACCCGATCCACTTCTTCCGGCTCAGACTCCTGCTGCTCCTCTTCGTGCTTTGACTGAAACCCGTATTTGAGGAGAGCGCACCCGGTGTCGTATTCTATGATCTCATCCGGACTGAGCACATCATTCTGGTGGTACATATGGAACAGGTAGGCACTGATCGGATTCGTTCTTGCCTTCCCGCCATTATCCGCCAGCTTGTTTACGACTCCTTGGATTATTCGTCCCCAATGAACGACTCTCCCTTCCAGAGCCCCAAAAATAGTGTTCCCCACCGTAACCGTAACCTGGGTTGGCTTTTCCGGATACAGGATTGGAATTAAAAATTCCAGAACCCGTCTGTGCCTCACGGAAGCACAGTCCGCAATAGCGAACCCCTCCTTTGCGTTAGCCGGGTGGGCAAACTTTCCGGCTGTGAACTTATCCGTCCGGGAGGCTAATCCGAAACCTTGTCTTGGAAAACCGTAAACTTCAGCCCAAGCCTCTTCCGACCACGTCTCTCTTCTGGCCCGCACCGTCAGCTCATACTGATTAGGAGCTCCGGAAATGAGCTCCTGAATCATTTCTTCATTCTTCAAACCCCACGACCGACAGATCAGTTCGGCGCACCTCATGCGTTCTAGGTCTTCGTCCAGTAGCTGCCGCTCGCCTTTGTCTTCCGGATAGGAGGGCGACACCATACGGGCTGTGGCCAAATGCCTCCGTTGACTACTGTACGCCATACCAAACACTCTAACAGTGTGAGCCGGATCCGTGCGGATTCACCAACCCCACCGTTGCGATCACTATCTCACCACTCTTTCTCTCAACTATCACGAGCGCAGGAGTAACTCCGCGGAGAAAAAGAAAAATGACGGAAACAAGGGACGGTTAAGTACCCAATGCCCCGGCAACGGTCCCAAAATTAGTAATAAATTCCGTAACGGGGACCTAGATTCATAGGTCGGACCTATATTTCGTAGGTCTCTGAAATCCGGTTTCCGTCAGATTTCCGGATTCGGACTGGATCCGTAAATACGGAAATTCCGTATTTATCCACATGTTTCCGAAATGTTTTCTTATTACTTCCGAAAGTATTTCCGTGTCTACTTCCGGATTCCTATTCTAAAATTTTTGAAAAATCTACAGTATATTAACACAAACATATCCTAACTACTAGCGTTCGTCGGATATGGACTCCGACAACCTTTGGACAGAGCACACAGCAAATGCGGCATACACACGCAATAGGTGTCCTACAAATGCGGTTGCATCCATGACGCCACAAGAAGCATGGAGTGGAAGAAGGCCCAACATTGGCCACATGTGCATCTTTGGATGCATTGCCTATGCCTTGGATTTGAGTCCCAAGTGCTCCAAGCTTAATGCCAAGGACATCAAGTGCTTGTTGTTGGGCTATTGTGAGGGTTCCAAGGCCTCTAGGTTGATGTATTTAGAAAAAGAAGATCATCAAGAGTCGAGATGTCACTTTTGTGGAAGACAAGCAAGAGATAACCGATGCTTTGGAGATGTGTTTAAGTAGGAGCAATGAGCAACCTGCCCATGATGTGGACAAATCTCTAAGCATGGAAGCTTTGCCCAAGGAGGAGGAGGAGGATGATGAAGAACCACCAACACCCAAAGAGACGGCAAGTCCATCTCCGAGTTTGGCACCAAGTGACGATGAAGACGGAGGTGCTTCCGAGGAGTCAAGATACTCAACGAGTGAGCATAGACCGCTTGGAGAATGGTGGAAGAACCACATCTTGCCTCAAGCACAAGTGGAGCACGCCAATGTGGCGTATGCAAGAGATCTATACAATGTTGGAGAAGCCATGAAGAGCGCGGATGCAAGCAAGTGGGAGCAAGCCATGCAAGAAGAGTATGCCTTACTTATGACCAAAGATACATGGGAACTCTCTCCCCTTCCTCGTGATCGTATAAGTGTTGGATGCAAGTGGGTGTTTTGCACCAAAAGAGATGCATTGGGCAACATCATACGCTACAAAGTGAGGTTGGTGGCTAAGGGCTATTCTCAAGTCGAAGAAGTGGACTTCAATGAGACCTTTGCACATGTAACCAAGTTTTGCACCATTTGATGCATGGCGGCGATTGGGGCAGCCATGGACTTGGAGATGCACCAAATGGACGTCATCACGATGTTTTCCAATCCAAGTCTTGAAGAGGTGATCTACATGGATCAATCCAAGGGCTTTGTTCATGTGGGTCATGAGCACCTGAAGTGTAAGCTCAAAAAGGCCATCTATAGGTTGAGGCAATCGGGAAGAGCATGGTACATGGATGTGGGTGCATTGTTTGCAAGAGAAGGCTACACGAGGAGTCACACGGACCACTATTTCTATATCAAGCAAACAAGTGCATATTTGGTGATTGTTACTATTCATGTGGATGACTTGATCATCATGACCAACACCATAAGTAAGATGGTGGAAGTGAAGGCAATGTTGAAGAGCCAATATGATATGAGCGACCTTGGGGAGCTACACTATTGCCTTGAAGTGGAGTTTACAAAGCAACGTGCTTTGCGCACCATCACCATGAGCCAAAACAAGTATATCGAGGCAGTGTTGAAGCGCTTCAACATGGAGGAGTGCAAATCTGTTGGCACACCTATTGATGTGAAGGAGAAGATGTCTAAACTCAAGGACGAAGAGTATGAAGGTGTGAAGGCAGAAATGCAAGATGTGCCATATAAAGCCGCGGAGGGGAGCTTGATGTATGCCATGGTGGCCACGAGGCCTGACCTTGCATTTGCAATGAGTTTGGTCAGCCAACACATGGACAAGAGTGGCCCAAAGCATTGGGTAGTGGTAAAGAGCGTCATGCGGTACCTCCAAGCTACCTTGGATGTCAAATTGGTACTTGGAGGCAAGAGCCTTGCATTGGTGGGATTTTGTTATGCAGATTGGGCCGGAGATGAAATCGATAGGAGGTCAACAATAGGGTATGTTTTTCTGCTTGGAGGCGGTGCCATTTCATGGAACTCCAAGAAACAACCTACCATTGCCTTGTCTACGATTGAGGCAGAGTACATGGCCATTAGCCAATGTACAAGGAAGGCCATATGGCTAAGACAACTCATGAGTGATATTGGATTGGAGTAAGAGAAGAGCACACGCATCATGTGTGACAATCAAGGTACCATTGCTTTGGTGAAGAATCCAATCCATCACTCTCGGAGTAAACATACAAACATTCAGCACCGTTTCATTCGTAAAAAGATTGATGAAGATGTGATTGAGATGCGGTACATTTCCATAGAGGACATGGTGGCGGATGTGCTTACTTAAGCACTTGGCAAGCCTCGACATGAAGTTCTTCGCAAAGAGATGGGTTTGATATTGTTTGGCAATAAACAAAGCAGGAGTGTAGAAGGAAGTGAGTAGTATAGCGTAGATTGTTTGTGGAAGGTCTTGGTAAGGGCTGACCTTAGTTAGGTGTTGTTTGTAGCCAAAGCAATGGGCTATTAGTAAGGGGTAGCCTTCCTAGTGGTGACTATAGTGAGGGGAAAGCTTCTTAAAAGAGAACTAAACCCATATGGTTAGTCATGGCACTTTGTAGTAGAGTAGTATAAGAGAGCAACCCTTAGCATGGGTTTAGCACCCCTTGCTCACACTTGTTTGTGATCCCCCTTCATTAAAATATATTGGCTTCGTGTTCTTTTTCTCAATACTTGTTGAATTGCACCTTCAAATCTTGTGCCCATAACCAATTTGCACGCTCCGCTACGCCGTTTTATTGAGGAGTGTAAGGTGCTGAAGTGTGGTGCTTATTGAAGATACAAAGGTATGAATGGAAGAAAGGCTTTACTTAGATGGTAGAAAGATACCAAGGCCCATGAGTGGGTTGAACATAAAGTAGAAGCCTTTGACCAGTCATCCACTAATCATGTGGGATAACTCGCAACCATGGGCTGCCTTTGACTACAAGCAATATCCTATGGACTCTAAGCCTAACTAAGAGTCTAATGCTACTCCTAGGACTGAATGTACATTATGTACACTAATATGTACATGTTCTTCAACACTCCCACTTTGAGAGTGGTCAAAGGCGCAAAGGCCCATCTTCTCAATCAAGTTGTGGTGTTGCGGCTTCCTAAGGGCCTTGGTCAGCACATCAGCAACCATAGCTTGAGTAGTCACATACTTGAGCTCAATCACCTCAGCCTCCACTCGTTCACGAATGAAATGGTGTTGCACATCAATGTGCTTCGTCCGAGAGTGGTGGGTGGGATTCTTGGCCAAAGCAATGGCCCCTTCGTTGTCACACAAAATTTGTGTGCTCCCCTGTTGCACGAGCCCAACATCAGCCAAGAGTTGCCTTAGCCAAATGGCCTCCTTGGTGCATTGGCTCATGGCCATGTACTACGCCTCCGGTGCCAAAAAGGCTATGGTGGGCTGCCTCTTGGAATTTCGAGGTACTTGCGTTGGCTCATGGTGATGGTGCGAGTAGCCCTATCCCTCTCGAACTCCACTCCAAGGCAATACTTCAGTTCTCCAAGGTCCGTCATTTCATACTCCTCTTGCACGGCCAACTCCCACTTGCTTGCATCCTTACAACGTAACACCTTTCCAAGTGTGGATCTCCAAAGAAAGCCACATTGGCTTTTTCTTCACATTGTGGGGGAAAGATGTGATTCAGCCACCAATCTCCAAGCGGCTTGCGGGTCCTTGTTGGATAACATGGCTCTTCTTGCTCCACCAAGGGCTGATCTTGCTCTTCTAAGGGCTGATCACACTCTTGCTCTCTTGCTGAAGAGCTTGGAGAAGGGGCTAATGATCTCTTTCCTTGGGGTGTAGCCACCTTCTTCTTGGACTCCACCAACTCTTCATCTTCTTCATCTTCATCTCCTTCATCTTCTATGTGCACTCTTGGAGTTGTGCCCGGTTTTTGGGCAGGTCCTCCACTACTCCCACTTGGGCTCTTCTCCAAGAGCTTGGAATCAACACCTCCATCCTCCAAGAAAGTCACATCCCGAGACTTGATGATGGCCTTGCTCTCCACACAAATCAACTTATAAGCCTTGGTTCCCTCACAATAACCAAGAAAAAGACACTTGATGCGTTTAGCATCCAACTTGGTCCGCTTGGCACTTGGCACCAATGCATAGGCAACAGGGTTGTTCTGTCGAACGGGTTTTCGGGTTTTGGTGACGAGTTGTCTATCTGACGTCGCATGTTGAGTATGTTGAGTGTCGAACATGCGCGACAAATTCGAAGGCACCACACCCGCGGTTGCCCAAATTTTGGAAATTTTCTGCCCGACGGGCAGATATTTTCATCCGACGTAGAAAGCCCAAACCACATCAGCATAGGCGACTGTGGGTTGTGCGACCGCGGGTAGGGGCGACCGCGGGTAAGAGGGCGTGACTGCGGGTCCGAACACTGGGCGACTGTGGGTCCAAAACACTAGGCAACTGCGGGTCCATTTGACTGGGCGACTACGGGTTCAGGACAAAGGGCAACTGCGGGTGTACATCACTAGGCGACTGCAGGCACAGGGGTCGACTGCGGGTTCAGGCGCGACCACGGTTTAGGGTATGAAGAGTGTTGTGGTTAACCTTTGTCAAAATTTGACCATGCCGCTCCAAAGGGGGATATTTTTTGTATTTTCACTTGCTTACAACTTACTTTGCTTCATTTGATAGTGGGTTGTACATTCTCCAAAGCCTTTAGTGTCTCACTTGATTTGCTTCATATTGGATGGTCATTACTAGCAAGCCTGGGTCTTTTTCTAGCTATGACTCTAAGGTTTAGGAAAGGTGTTCGGTATACTCTGCACGACTGCGTGTTTGTGAGATCTACATTGTCAGAGCCAAGTCTTGGCAAACTCATGAGGTTGTATGATGAGCATGGTGTCAAGAAGGTGCGCATTCGATGGTTCATCCGTTTGAGGAGCTTCCACTTTGTGTGAGGAGAGTCACTCCTCCAAGTAAGGTTAGGAAGGAGGTGTTTATAGCGCTAGGGAACATCAAAGGAGTTGAAAACGAAAATGTGGTGGAAGTTTTGCTTGGGAAGGCAACTGTGCTCTTCACTGCTAAGTGTCGAAATAATCCTGTGCCATTAGAGCTTCATGTGGAAAACACTCATCATGCTTTCAATCGATCTTGTTCAATTTAGAGCAAATTCTAGAAGCTCAAGAAATTCCAGGGTCATTTTGGGGTTAAAGCCTTAGAAGTGACAGAGCCACACAACTTAAAAGCTATTGAAAGGAAGGCCACCTAACCATTTGTCTAGAAACCAAATAAAACACTGGTGTGACTCATCCCATTCCTGCAGCTTTAAGTTAATTAACAGTTTTTGTGTAAATTAACATATGTGTCTGTGACCTGTAAGTTAGTCAGAATCCAACAACAAGTTATCTATGTCAGAAACTAACTTAAGTAGCAGAATTACAAAATTTGCTCAAGTGAAGTGAGCTTCTACTGACGGCCATCATCAATAACTTCACTTGCTAGTTGCCTTGGGTCAGAGCTTCTAATTTCCTGTAGCCCACTTGAAGATCAATCATATAATTATCTGTAAGCTGAGTGAAACAAACACGCAAGACACAAAGGTAAATCCACAAAATCAAAAGTGTACCCGGAATGCTCCAAAGAAACTAAATAAGAGCCACCACCTCATCACATGGGATTCAATTTAAGTCAATCGAACACTCATCCAATGCAAATACAACCACATAAACAAGGGTGCAAAGCCTACTTATCCCGGAAGATAAAAATGAACCGCCACCAAAATAGGACATGGGCTCCAAAATAAGTTTTACAAACACACGTCCAAATGAAATAAATCCACATAAACAATTGTGCTAAGCCAATGCGTCACGAAAGAGAAAAATGAACCTCCACAAATAAGGACATGGGCTCCAAAATCAGTTTTACAAACACACACGCAAGTGAAATAAATCCACATAAAAAATTCAACAAATTCCAATTTGGAACAGAAGGATTCCATGGTTTAGGGTGTAGGGTTTAGGGTTTAGGATTTAGGGTCAAGGGTTCAGAAATTGAAAAGAAATTACACCAATATAAACCAACCAGCAGCATCATCCTTAACTTCTCTCAATTACTGACATTCTGTAGCAATCCGTATCATTCAATAAGAAAATTAAATAGGGCACAGGAAATCTGTGACAAGGTGGTGAAAATCTTTCCCAACGGCCTCTGTTGAGGGCGACTGCATCTGTAGGGCGACTACAGGTCCTGAGCAACCGCGGGTAGGTTCAGGGACGAGGTCACTACAAGAGTTCTACAAACGGGACCCAGGAGCGACTGCGGGTGCAGAGGCGACTTCAGGTCGTGGGGTGATTACGCATGTGGGGCGCGTGCGCTCATGGGCGACTGCGGGTGAAGAGACTCTTCTGCATGGACATGTTCCTGCGGGTCCTGGGGCCATTGCGCGTGTAGGGGCGACTGCGCGTGCGGGTGCAGAGGCGACTTCAGTGGGTGAACGATCTGGTTCGTTGGTGATTTACATATGAAGGAAGCTGGGATTGCAGCACGAAAGGCCAGCTGCTTCTTTTAGGTAGTTCTTGGTCTGCACGAGCTTTGGTGCAATTGGTGGGGCCTAGGTGTGGGGTTCCATCCTBGATGGCAGCATTTGGGTTGGCTGTCATAGCCAACCTTCCAGAAAAAAAAAAAAAGACGTCTTGTCGGTTACTTTGGTGTGGATGGATGTATTCATGGATTTAAGAATTTCGGGAATGATCTTAGGAGGCTATGGATGAGTGGATTTTCATAGCACTCSCTAAACATTCCCTAAATCTTAAATTGTCAAAATATTTCCGACCACTCACCAAATGAACTTCACCTGATGTTTTAAAATTTTCGGGTTGTGTATGTGTCATCACGATGTCAATAACTTTTGAATTACATGCCGGAAAGGTTGTATTCCAGTTATACTTGTTGGTGTTGCAAAAGTTTACATATTCATGTTCAATGGAATTGATAYGAAAAGGTTCATACACCAAACAAAATAAATATVAGCCTATTCCTATTACCATGGGCTTTTTCAACAAATTAATACAAGATACAAGCAACGGGAAGAAATCCAAGTAATAATTTGTGTAACTATAATGTTGTAAAACAAATAAATAGGACCGTACAATTCATTAACATGGGCTCTAATCTAAGTTAATCAAACACACATGCAAGTGAAATAAATCCACATAAACAATCATGCTAAGCCAATGACTCAAAGAAGAAAAAAAATAACCTCCACATATAAGGACACGGGCTCCAAAATAAATTTTACAAATACACATCCAAATGAAATAAATCCACCTAAACAATTGTGCTAAGCCAATGCGTCACGGAAGATATCAATGGAAATCATTGTAAAAAATTTTCAATTGGTTATTTCATTTTTTACACACAAAACAACTACAACAAAGACCTCGATGTCATATTTGACTATCAAACTAAATTTATCCTTTTATTTAATTGATATGTAAAATTTTGATATTTTTTTATAAGAGATAAACAAATTTTCCATTCATGTCGGCCGTTTTTAATAATTCTGATGGAAAAATCAAATTATTGTGATTTTTAAAAGCTAAAGGTGGAAATAAAATTATATCAATTATATTATGTACGAAAATAATCCGTAATTTTTACTCCAAATGAAAGATACAAGGTATCAAAACATAATTTTTAAATTCAAATTTCACCCTAAACCTTGAACTCGCAGTCGCCCAGACGACCCCACTCATGGTCGCCATGCTGGAATTCCACTGGGGGCGCCCAGATTCCGCACCCAAGGTCGCCCCTGCAGATCCGCACGTGCGGTCTCCTCTGTGGGCCCGGACCCGCGGTCGCCCCCTGAACTCGCACCCGCGGTCGCCCTTATGGGTCCAAACCCGCGGTCGCCCTAAAACCGCATGCGCCTGGAGACCCGCACGCGCCCTGGTTGGCGACCTCGGGTACTTAAGCACTCGCCCTCACCCGTAGTCTCCACTCTTGGTCCTACGCAACGGGTTTCATCCACCTCCAAGTGGTTGAATGCGTGCTTGTGAATTAGGGGTGTTAATCTAGGGGAGGAGTTTTTGGGTTTTCCGGCTCGAAGTTGAAGCTCCGTGCGTGCGTACAAGAGATCATGTCTACTCCAAGAGAAGGTAGCGGTACAAGACATGTATTTCCACGGGACGAGGACCTCGACAACCCTTCAAATTTTGTTGTAGATTTCTTTCTCCCGATGACAAGCGGGACTACTGGGCCGTCGAAGATGAAGAAGGCCAAGACAGCACATGACAAGAATCCCGACTATCCACCACCCCAATATACAAAGTATGCGTATGAAGTATGCGTGGAGTGGTACGACGCCCGAAGCACAGAGGATTTGGAGAAAAAATACTTTCGACGTAAAGAGACAGGCCTGGACATCTTGAAGAGGGATTTGGAGAGATGGATATTGAGGAAGTGCGATGAATCCAGTGAGTTCAAAGACGTTGGAGACACGTACTACAATGAGTTGTCTAATTGGCTTGACAATTGTCTCGCCCAAATCATATTCAACATGAAGAAATTGATGGAGACTTATAGACCTCAAGCGCTCGAATCTGATAAAGACGAGACGCCGCAGAATTTCGCGCGAAGATGGAGTGGTGGCAGAATGCAGTAAAAAAACATTTGAAGGCCACGCTCAGGGGTATGGGATGGCAGACCGATGCGCTGAAGGCAGCGTTGTCTCAAGATAGTGGATCATGTCTAATGTGGATCTCTCTCCAAGCCAAGGTGGTCCCACTCAGTGGATATGACAATCAAGGTGGGTTCGCCAAGGTGCGCAAGGTACGCATCGAAGGGATGAACAAAATTCCTCAATATGTAGAATTTGCGGGAAAATTGTYAAAGACAACAAACAAGCGTGCTGCGAGAATTGAGCGATCGACGGAGGCCACGGTGTGCCCATTAAATCACCCAGCCATCATTAAATTTTTGGCTATCCACGAGGAATCAATGGAGGCATATCAATTGTGGTGGAATGGTGGCAATTTGACAGAGCTCTTGAAACTTTCCAGGAAGGTGTCAGATACTGCGGAATGGTTTAGAATCAAGGACGTGCATGGGTATACGAAACCTCAACAGAGAGCAGTTAGCCTCTTTCGAAGGCACGAAGCCAAATTGGCGTGGGCCTTGATATATGTGATGAGTATTGTGCACAACGCAGGGGTGCTCCACAATGACTTGTCCCCCTATAACAAAAAGCTCATTCATTTGATTGATAAATTGAACATGATGGGCCAACACATATGATGTTGTATAGAATGCACAAATAGAATATGATATGAATTCCTCTTGTTTAGGACACCACAAGCATATGTGGTATGTAGACCAAATGCAATTTGATTGCCTACATCGCTTTATACAGAAGCTTTATCATCTTGTAGAGGCGAAGTGCTTTCACGCATGTGATTATTAGAAACTGAATGCTTGATTKTTTAGAAAATATATATGTAATTCTTCACGAGAATTGAATGAAGTGATGAATGGTCTTTAGTAGTTTCCGGACTACTTGTATGACTTTTGAATATCCTCAACCCCTCCCAAATGATGGAAAATGCAATCGACCCTCGAAATCATTTATAATATGAAACCTCCAATTAGGAACCACCAATAGACGCCTTCATATAATTCAAATTCATGCAAGACGAAAAAAAAGTACAAAAGTCATTTAGTACAATAGGAGGCTCTGGAAGTCGAATAAGTCGAACAAACCAAAACACCAAATTTTACTTCTCATAGCAGAAAATACATAATGTAGGCAATCACTAAAGCCTTATATTGGTTTGCAGGATTACAAGAAATGATTGTGGCAAGGTCAATTCATTTTTGAACATGTTTAGTCTATTAGACTCGGGTCAGTCTGGGAGCCACTCCCTTCTCCACGTTCGTAGGTCGATGATTCTCCAACCTCAAGCCTTTGCCGTGCACGCATTCGTGAAGCCGGTCCGTCCGCATTCAGAATAGAATCCAAGACGTTGGAATCTTTTAGAGCTTGGAATGTCCTTGTAGTCTGCGGAGAATGAGCTTCCAGCAAATAATCGAGTGCTTGACTTTGGTAATACGGTCCGTACGTGGAGTCCAAGTAGGCCATGTCAGTTAAGTCTTCCACAAAGGCATGCTCGTCTTGATTGGCCACTTTTTCTCCCTGTAAGTTCCAACGATGCCCTTGCGGATGCCAACCCCATTTGAAGGTTCCGGAGTGCGTGTCGTAATATCCATCTAGGCATTGGAAGAAGAATGCCCTCTTCCCTTTGTTTTGCGGACCCTTGCCCATGAATCTCGGTGCAACTCGAAGGATTTCCTCAGGGT
The DNA here is from genome assembly GCA_006891605.1 of Pleurozium schreberi. Classification (NCBI taxonomy): domain Eukaryota; kingdom Viridiplantae; phylum Streptophyta; class Bryopsida; order Hypnales; family Hylocomiaceae; genus Pleurozium; species Pleurozium schreberi. The sequence goes on along the minus strand of VACF01002154.1, from coordinate 215 downwards.
CTGTTTCCCAATTCAATTGCGAGCTCGTAGGGCCCTTTTCCAAATCATGTTGGCCTTGTCGCCAACTCCAAATCAAGTCTCGTCTCCACAATGTGAGGTCTGCGGTGGTGTCTTCGTTGTGTTCCCAGGAAGGAGGCATGTACGTTGTCAAATTGAACAACGCATACAAGCGATCGTGGAATGGTGCTACACATATCACGCAACGTCGTCTGATC